>CATIWJ010120714.1:0-22034 GCA_949640765.1 Croton laevigatus | reverse complement strand
ATATATATATATATATATATAAAATTTGTATTTAATTATATTTAAACATTAAGATTAATTTAAACATTAATATTGATCAAATATCATAAATAAAGTCATAAATTGTTCTTAAAATTAATAATAATATTTTAAAATTTAGGGTTTCAATATTATTATTATTTTATTACTACCCTTTCGCATTTGTGTTTATTAATTTCAAATTACTTTTCAAAATTTTATAGGATTAAATTACATGTTTAATAAAAAAAAAAATTATATACTTTGTAACCTTATAGGGTTATGGATATTTCTGCTTCTAAATCCATAAGTCGTAGAAAATCTGCAAATGGTGCATAAATTATCCAAACCTCCAAATTAGTTCTCTTATCATATTTGTTTCGTCTTATAATATTTATACATATGTAAAATAGTTTAATATTAGAAATCATTCTTAGTTTAATATTAGAAATACTACTATTAATATAAATTAAAATAATATTTCTTAATTCAAATAATTAATAATTAAAATAATATTTCTTATTACAATATATTTTGAATATAATTTGTTAATTATATAGTATTACTTATTAGAATATGATTTGAAATTAATTAATTAAAATTTAAAATTATATTCTTTATTCGATTTGAAGTTCATTAATTAATAATTAAAATAGTATTACTTATTAGAATATGATTTGAATTTAATTAATAAATTATTATAAATAATTATTTATAAGCAATTTTACTCTCTTGATATTTGTAGGGGATATATATATATATATATATAAACAATCCAGTACAAAAATTGCTTTCAAAACAAGATTATTAAATCATTTTTTAATTAAAATTGTTTTCAAAACAAGATTATTAAATCATTTGAAAAAAAAAAATTAAATTTAGGTCGGTAATTTTTTAAAAAAAAATTTGGAGACAGTTTTTCAAACGATTCAAATCTTCATAGTCTTGTGCAGCCCGCGAGAGAAAGTATAATTGGCAACTCAAACTCATTTTGTCCTAGGAAAATTAGTTGGCATTAAGCAAATTGGCATTAACTAGCCAACTCAATCTAAATTACTTGCCATTTTATCTACGTATCTTTGATTTTTATGAATTGTCAATTAGTCCATCTTATTAATTTATTTATTTTAGTAATATAAAGAGGCCACTATTGATCCAGTAACTGTGTGACTAGACAGTAGAAATAGTTCATGGATTGGGTCGGGCTGGAGGTTCACGGTTCAAGCAAGGGAGGAACCATAACCAGACTGGAGCACGACGGTTCTTGGTCGGGCCAGTGATTTGGATAGTTAATCAATAGTTCATTTACTGTTTTGGGTAAAAAATAATTACAGTTTAAAATTTTATGAACCTGAACCGAATTGAATGGTGTCGATTCAGGCTTTAGGTGGTTCAGTTCCTATTAATGTCAGTTCAAAGCCCTATGATTTGATCGGGCTGAGCTGACCATAGCTATACCTAAATATTGTATTGTCAATATGATTGATAGAAATATAATTTAATATCTCCATGTCCTATTATTTTCATGAAAAATAAGATAAAAAATCACGACACATAACACACCTCAATTGACATCCTCATTGATATTAATCATTCAATTTTTTTTATATATACCTATAGGAAGCATATAATCTCAGTTTTCAGATGGTTTTGAGCATTGTTTGAAAAAAGCAAAATCCTTTAGTTTTTAATTTTTATATATGCTACTTGTTGATATATTTTTTTAAAAACTCTACTTATTATGTTAAATTCCTTAATGCTATTTTAACAATTAATTTTTTTGCACAAATTCTTAAATTCATGACTTCTCAACCCTCACTAAAAATAAAAAATTGAGAAAAGAAAAAAAAACTAAACATCCGGTTAGACATTGAGTTCATTATTGTGTAATTTGTGCATTTTCACAGCTGAATAAATTAAATAAAAAATTGATTTCCAATTGAAAACATACAAGTTCGTGTTCATTTACATGATATGACATTGTATAATTGAATGTATTTTTTCTGGAGAAAATTTTCAAATTTGACAATTATATAGAAAAATTTTTATTTAAAAAAATAAAAATAAGTAAAATAATTATAATTTCTTTAATAAAATAAGTAAAATAATTATAATATTCTTAATAAAATTTGATATTAACGTATTAAGAATGAAATATAAAATCAAATTAATTTCTCCATAATATCTTTGAGGATATTAGGTAAAATTCATTGAGTTGTCTTTAAAATGATTTTTCCCCATTCTCTATATAAATTGATCGGAGAGAGATGCAATATAATTTTTTTTAAAATAATGGACTATATGATGCAATCATTTACTTAAAATGAAAATAAAAACTTATATTATTAACTAAAAAAGAAAAAAATTGGAAAAATAGAAAAGAAAAGACAGTAGCCTTTCCGTTTTCTTTCAAGCCAAACGCGCCTCAAATCTTTTATTCAACAAACAGTAGTGTCACAGGCACAGCAGAGGACCTGCCTATTGAAAATAGAGGCCGCGTGTTCACTTTCTTTCGTGATCATCAAAACTAACAAACAATCTTTTGATTTGAAATAGAAAATTACAGTTTCTCTACGGGAACACAAGATTAATGAAATGGAAACGATTCTGATCAAATGTATAGAGAAGAGCCTCAACGAAATGATGCTCAAAAACGCCATTTTTCTCTGCGAACGCCTCTGTGCTGAGTTTCCATCTGAGGTTCTATTTTTTTTTTTCTCTACCATTTCCTTTTGTTCAGTTCTACTGCCGAATTGTAATTTATTATTGTTTATGTAATTTTCCCCCCTTTTTGATTGGTTTGTTTTAATTCAACGGCTTGATTCTTATCATATCTGTTTTTAAATTCATTTTTTTTTCTTTTTCAGTGTATTGAATCTTTTTTTCTTCTTTATACAAACGATATGATCGTCTTGCATGATTGTTTTTTAACATTGATGAAGTTATTTATAAAGTAAAAAGGTTGAATTGAGCATTGAATCGAAAAAGTAATTTATCAGTTCAGAGAAATTGAATTTATTATCAATATTGATGTTTACAAGTGGAAATAGCATTTGTATATTTTTACATGATTACTACTGCTTGATTTTGATTATTTTTAACGTTGTAGGTGAACTTACAATTAATGGCTAGGTGTTACTTGAATAACAATCAAGCTTATTGTGCTTATCATATTCTAAAAGGTATTACCATTAATCTTTTGATTAGGCTTGTGTTTTTATTTTGTACGCTGTAAAATGCACTTAGTTACTTGAGTTTGCTGTTGTACTCATTCTTGCTTTCTATATTCTTAAAATTGAAGGCACAGAAATGGACATGTCTCGTTATTTGTTTGCACTTTCTTGCTTTAAAATGGATCTTCTGAGTGAAGCTGAATCAACATTATTACGTTGTAAAGACCATGATGCAGAGGTAGCTTTTGTTCTTTTTTTTTTTTTGGCAAGATATTATTAATTACTACTTAATGCATTGTCATTATTATGACTTTTATGTGTTTCTCCCCAAAACAATGAGCATGTGTAGCTTAAAAATTGGCGGGCTAATTTTCTTGTTGTTCTTGGTTTTTAGGTTCCAAATGGTGCAGCTGGTCATTATCTTCTTGGACTTGTATACAGGTTAATGGCAATAGTTGTTGATTTTAATATCTCTGAGTTTACTAGAATTTAGGTTCTCTTTCTTGCTCTCACTCGCATTTTCATTCTTTTAAGCTTGTCAAATTGTGCTTTGCCATTATATTGTACTCATCTTCATTCAAAAATCCTATTGGAATTAAACTTAGAATTCATGAAGCTCTTAAATTGCCCATAGAGGATTTAGGATTTACATGCTAATTAGGCAGAAGTGTGCTCTATGCATTCAATGATTGAAATAAAAGTGGCTTATTATCTAATTAGATCAGTTTGATGAATCATATGTTTAACTTTCATTCTGCATGCATGATCACCTCACAAATATATTAAAGCTGGAAGGCTTCTCATGTTGGACTTTGCTGACTCTCATACAAACTAACTTCGTATATGACATGCTTATCTTTTCCCGAATCACTATAAATAAAGTTTTTTTTTTTGGAGCTTCTTATGATCTTCGGCTCACCATTATTATCTGCATGTGGAAGTGTATATGGTTCTGCTTAATATTGCATGCTTATTAGCACGGATGATTAATTAATCAGCTAAATTTGCAAGCAACTAATTCTCTTGCCACATTGTTTTACCATGTAAAGTGTTATGCCCATTCTGTTCATTAATATATTGAACTTGTCAATTTCTCATATGCTATTGGTGTTCCGCATCCTTCCCTTTTAGGTACACAAATAGGAAGGAAAATTCTGTCAAACACTTACAGAAGGCCTTGTTAATTGATCCGTTATTTTGGGCAGCGTACGAAGAACTGTGTACATTAGGTCAGTGCAGAAAACATTTATTGTCAAATTTCTTATTCCTTAAAAATTCCTATCATAGTTTTAAGAATCTTCTCAAGAAAGGAAGATGTACCTTATTTCCTGTCATACTAGGCTGATACTTCTAAAAATTTTCACATGCACCTTTTACCTTTCTGTTCCTTTTACTCATAACTCTCAACAATCTAATATTAAAATAAAGACAATGTTGATTTTTCAGCTGAGTGTAGGCTTCCATGCATGCGAAACTTACAGAAAATCAATGATTGAAGCCATATATATTGCTTGTTTTGGTACATATACATTACACTTGCCATTGTCATGTCTTAATATTTGAACCTTTCCCATTCTTATAATTTTTAACTTGTTCTTCAATTTATTCAACAAACTACATAAATCTTTTTGGATGTTCCTTTCATATGTGATTTAGAATTATCATGAGGTTTATACCTTCCAGGTGCTGCAGAAGAAGCAAATACTGTTTTTAGTGAAGCAGCTGTTAGTTATGTTCAAGAATATCATTTAGGTAACCGATCAAGTTACCTGCAAAGATCTTATGATGATCAAAGTTCAGGTTTTGTTGGGAAATATGTCTTGGAAGATGCGGATCTGAGCCATTTGAAGCATTCAAAGGACAATCTCAGAGATTTTGCTGGAAATTATCATGAAGAAGCTGCCTTGGTTGGATTAAGTGGTGATTCTTCTCCCGGCTTGTCACTTTATGAACCTCCACGGTGTAAGGTCTGCTAATGATTGAACTGAAAGGCTATACTCTTCTTATACAATTCGTTTCCAAGATATTAGTTTTATGTACTGCTTCATTCAAAAAAGTTGTCCGCTAATACATTTTATACATACCCCCCTGAGAAAGTTACTTATTCCTGTTATTGAATTGTATATGTTTTCTGTTGATATCCGTTGACAATAAAAATTTTTTAGAATCTCTGACTTGTTTCTTTCTCTGTTGAGCTTTAATGGTTTGAGCTTGAATGGTATATTAATGGCAGAATTTCTTGCCCACATCCTTTTAGGTTCTTTACTCGGGCACTGTACTTGACTCCCTGAATTGGCTTTCTGCATGACTATTTAGTCTTCCTTTCACAGCTTAATATTTTAGTCAATTTGTCTCTTGCTCTCTCTCACACACACAGGCCACTGAAAAGCATCTGGTGAAAGCTAAGTCAAATTTCATTTTTTAAGCACAACCATCTATATTATTTTTAATGGTTTTCTCTGTAGCAAATAATAAAATTAATAGGTTATCTAATTAGTCATGAAGAAAAAGTTTGATGTGCATTATCTGAACCGCTTGCTAAGTGAAGGAGGCGGTCAGTTTACTTGCTTGTTATAAATTGATCAGTTGTGGTGTTTCAATCTGGATATGTATGCCAATTAATTAGAATTTGGAGATCAATGTTATTTTGTCTTACAGGACAAAAAGTTTTATCTGTACTGCGTTTATTGTTGTGATCAATATCTTTATAAAAGAAACAAGAATTTCATGGATGTCATAATTGCTTTTAGACAATTTTTCCAACAATGAGCCCTTTAAATTTTACTTGGGTTACATTAATTAAACTGCATTGCTCTTCTATTGAAAATGAGATCCTGAAGCATATATTATTCAGTTGTCAGATATTGCTCCACAGCCAAATATAAATGTGGAAACTAATCCAAGTTCTCTGGAAGGCAAAAGTTTGCTGAACACTACTCGAGCAATCCAAAGGAAGGAAGGAAAATCTGGGAAGGTTGTACATGCATTTCTATAAAATATGATCTCTAATTTTGCTTTTTTTCACAATTGGAACTTTCATTATTGATGCAAAAGTAATTGTATTATCAATTCATTGTATTTTAAATAAGATATACTGCAGTAAAGTCTGCATGAACACTTCTTTATGTTTGGAGAGGTTAACTATTGGAGGATCCATACAGCTAACCCCAACTTGTTTGGGACTTAAGGATTGTTGTTGTTCTTTAATTTCTCATATTTTACTGCATGAACTCAGTACTCTTCAATTTTTTTTCTTCTGAAAGATGTGTTACCAAACTTTATCAAATCCCTCCTGAAAATCATATTGGGTTTTAGACCTCCTTGTATTTGCCCATTGTTTTGGTTTTAATGATTTATTTACATATTCAATTGCACAACAATGTCATGCTTTAATATCTTCCACATCTTATTTTGAAGGTTTCTGAAATATTGGTTTCTGAGTCCATGCCTCGACGAAGCCCACGACTTGCCGCATTGCGGGCAAAATCGAACACTTTGCAAATGGGAGATGGAACAGATTTCTTGAGTTCTAGTTATCTTGGAATCGGAAGGCTGCCCTTATCATCTAAATCTAACTGTATGTCACTCAGTTCTTCAATGGTTTGTAGAGATCCGAGTGAAGGTAATGATTTACTTTGGCTGTTCTTTGATTCTGCTTGTACAATCATGAAAACCAAACAGTTGGTGACAGCAGTGCTTGTTTTATAATCAAAATAATGATCTTAAACCTATAAAACTAGCATAGATTAGAATATTTATGATGTATCGAATTTTTCTTTTCTTTAATCAATTTTTGCATTTTTGAGCGGGACTTTTTAATATACGATTTGTATGACCTGTGATGATTAAAGCAAGAAAGATGTAGTTTGTGCTTGCTTCATAAAAGATGGATCAATGGCAAGGCACGTATAAATGTAAAGGGCAGGCAGTTCTAGTTTGAAGGCTATACATTTTATGTTACAAAATAACTGATTGACTAGTGACTACCTTTGTTTTCCAGCCTTATATGAAAGAAAAGCCTTGATTTCTAATAATTATCCGTTCGTTTACTTTCATCCTGTAGTTGGTATGAATTGTTTCTAGAAGTCACATTAGTTCTCCATGAATTCTTCATTGTTTTTTCCTGCATGCAATCTATAGCGATACTTCTAGTGTATCACATTTGAATTTAAAGAAGGTGCTTGTTTTCTTTTGTGTTGAGCTCAGTGCACTGTCAAAAATTCTGAAGTTCATCATCTTGAACCCATTGGCAGGGAAATGTGCAGAGACTTGTGATGATGCTTCTTCTCAGCACACAGCAACTTGTTCAACTGCTACTTCCTTGGGAAATAGAAGAGTCCTTGAGCATGAACAAACAAGCATCAAACAGAGTGGTCAAACTAAATCTAACTCTATGTCACTCAGTTCTTCAATGGTTTGTAGAGATCCGAGTGAAGGTAATGATTTACTTTGGCTGTTCTTTGATTCTGCTTGTACAATCATGAAAATCAAACAGTTGGTAACAGCAGTGTTTGTTTTATAATCAAAATAATGATCTTAAACCTATAAAACTAGCATAGATTAGAATATTTATGATGTCTTGAATTTTTCTTTTCTTTAATCTATTTTTGCATTTTTGAGTTGGACTTTTTAATATACGATTTGTATGACCTGTGATGATTAAAGCAAGAAAGATGTAGTTTGTGCTTGCTTCATAAAAGATGGATCAATGGCAAGGCACATATAAATGTAAAGGGCAGGCAGTTCTAGTTTGAAGGCTATACATTTTATGTTACAAAATAACTGATTGACTAGTGACTACCTTTGTTTTCCAGCCTTATATGAAAGAAAAGCCTTGATTTCTAATAATTATCTGTTCGTTTACTTTCATCCTGTACATTAGTTCTCCATGAATTCTTCAACTTTTTCCCTGCATGGAATCTATAGCGGTACTTCTAGTGTATCACATGTGAATTTCAAGAACGTGCTTGTTTTCTCCTGTATTGAGCTCAGTGCACTGTCAAAAATTTTGAAGTTCATCATCTTGAACCCATTGGCAGGGAAATGTGCAGGGACTTGTGATGATGCTTCTTCTAAGCACACAGCAACTTATTCAACTGCTACTTCCTTGGGAAATAGAAGAGTCCTTGAGCATGAACAAACAAGCATGCAACAGAGTGGTCAAACTAAAAGCGGGACCTTAATCACATCTGGTATTTCAGATATTCTGTACCTCTTGAGACTTCTTGGAGAAGGTTACAGGCTTCTGTGCATGTATAGATGCCAGGTATTTCTTTATCAATAGAGAATTGAATGTGATTTTGCCTTTGATACACAATATTCTTCTGCTACTGAATCTTAAAAGCATACATATTTGCATACTCATGCTTCCTGACCACTGCAGGATGCTTTGTTAGTTTATCAAAAGCTTTCTCAGAAGCAGTACAATACAGGTTGGGTTCTTTCCCAGGTAATTAAGCTGTTTTATATATATTATAAAGAAAGAAATATAAGAACTCCTCACAACTCATATTGAAAAAAAGACATAGAAAATGACAACCATAATTTTAAAACTTAGAACAAAACCTAAAAAGTAAAAATCTGCAGTTTATTATTGTCATTAGTTTCACAATATTTCATTTCTTTTGGCATCACAGACTGTTATGATGTGCCGATAAAAAAAAAAAAAAGAACTGTTATGATGTATTTAATTCCTTTTGACTGCTCATATTAATGTTCAAAATTTTGAAATCCTCGTGCTATTGTAAAGAGCAAAAAGATTTTGCTGCTCTGCTGCATAAACTAAATGTTGTATCATTTGGATTTTTGAAATCTTTAAATTGGGGGAAATTTTTCAAAATTAGTCTTCCCTCAGTGGTAACCCTATATGAACCATTGCCAAAAATTTATTGCTCAAAGAAGGAATTTATAATGATCATGGAGGAACTTCAGGAATCATGATTGCATTTCTTAAAATTTGCCAACTGTAACAAGACTACTTAAGTTTCTCAAACAAGTAACAAACATGTTTCTGAGAAATTCTTCAGTTAATGTTTGAACTGTACTATGTATATAAGCTTTTCTATTTTAATAACACTTTTCAAACATTGCCTTATTTATTTAATGTAGGTGGGAAAAGCATACTACGAGCTTGTAGATTACATGAATTCTGATTATGCATTTAGTCTTGCACATCAAGTATGCCCCTATGCTTTGGAAGGAATGGATATATTTTCTACAGTACTCTATGTAAGTTTTTTCTTTCTCCAGTCAGTTAAGTAGCTGGTACACAAATATTTCTCTTCTGTTGCAAATCTGAAATTTGAACCTCTATCAACTTTTATCTCGAATTGGTATTTATATATTCATTATGTATGTAGTGTACTCTTTCAACTACTCCTACAATTGTGAGTGCATGTTTTGGATCTCAAAATCCTACAGGCTTGTTTTGCTTATAAATTATTTAATAAGCGCACCTATTACAAGCTGCTTTTGTTGTGTGTGTGTACGCGCACTTGTGTGAGTTAGTGATTTCATGATGTGGTTGATTGGACCAATTTTCCTAGAAAAACCTGATGTGAAAACGTGACAATGAAATTTAAGAAACAACAACATAATCCCTGTGGTACAGGGCCGGAAAAAGAGTATGCTGAAGTTCTAGTTTGATCTTCAAATTGATCCGACTGCGATAGCCCATTTAGTTTTTCCTTTTTGAAAATTGGAGGAAAAGAAACAGATATCTGTTGAATTAGAAAATAGATGCAATATTGAGGAAATTAGTATGCAATATAAAAGTTCCAACACCATGACAACATTATTTAAAAAGTGTAAATAATAATGTTATCTGACCAGAATTATGTTGATTTCACAATCAATAGCTGACTTTTTTTGGCTTGATTTGTTTTTATCATTCATTTCTTCTTCTTTTTATTAGTCTTGCATGCAAGTCTTGCCACAATTTTTTCCTCCACTTTTGCAGCATTTAAAGGAAGATATGAAGTTAAGCCACCTATCTCAAGAGCTGTTACTAATAGACCGTTTAGCTCCAGAGACTTGGTACTTGCTTAGGACTTTTGAAACATTTCTTTGGAACTATCATTCTTACTTCATATTCTACTTTCAGAATGCCGAAAATCAGAGGATCATAGCTAGATCTCTTATTGTTGATTCAAGAAATTTCCTTATTTTTGTTTTCTTTCCTTTCCAGTCAAAACATTTGCACGTCAGGGCAAAGAAGTTTCTGAACCCAATGTTTATTGCAGGTGTGCTCTTGGAAACTGTTACAGTTTCCAGAAAGACCATGAAACAGCACTGAAAAACTTTCAGCGGGCTGTGCAGATTAATTCAAGACATGCATATGCCTACACCCTTTTGGGACATGAGTATGATATTCACTTGAAAATTATTATCTTCACACTGGTCAATGTGATTGGAATTGGATAGCTGAAAAGGAAGAATTGGAATTACCAATCTGAATGCTCTTATTAACAGGTATACAACCTTGGAGGAGTATGAAAATGGAGTCAAATGCTACCAGAGTGCTCTTCATGTAGATCCTAGACACTATAATGCCTGGTATGGTCTTGCAATGATCTATCTCCGCCAAGAAAGACTTGAATTTGCTCACCACCACTTTCGAAACGCCTACCATATAAATCCTGGCTCTTCAGTTATCTTGTGTTATTTGGGAAACACTTTGCACGCATTAAAGGTTTGGATTCTTTTTTTAACTGGAAATCTTCATTGTTAACATGACTTGATTATGAAAGCAATATTTCAGTCTTTCAATTCCAAGATAGTGCTGATTTTTCGTAGCCTCAATTTTTTCAAGATGCCAAGAAATGAATTTGAAGATGTAAAATTTGCAAATTCTTTCAATTAAAACATTGGTTTTTCATTCGCTGCTGTGAGTATTTCTATTGTGTTTTCATTATTTCAATTGTCAGAGAAACGAGGAAGCTTTGGAGATGATGGAGAAAGCTGTTCTCGCAGATGAGAAAAACCCATTACCATTGTACCAAAAAGCAAAGATATTGGCAAGCCTTGGAAACTTTGAGATAGCTTTGCAAATCTTAAAAGAACTCAAGGAGCATGTTCCTCGGGAAAGTAGCATCTATGCAATGATGGGTAAAATTTATCAACGCTGCAAAATGTATGACAAGGCAGTTCTTCATTTTGGCATTGCGCTAGATTTAAATCCAAATGCATCGGATATTGCTACCATAAAGGTAACAATGTTGCCTTCATCTTCTATTATTTCTGCTATAGCAAAGCAATCATAGATGAGGCAAAAGTTCTGCTCATTCTTGTGGAAAAATATTGCTAAATTACTGGTTTATGACACATAATGCAACTCCAATAGTGGAAGTCATCCTCCCGATTTCATTGAGACCATAACATTAGTGTACTTTCTATGTTGAGATAATGCAGACAGCAACATTTATTTCAGAACGCATCTTCCTGCAGGCTGCTATGGAAAACTTGCTCGTGAGTGGTGAAATAGAAGACTGAAAATTGACAACTAACAGTTCTAATTGCTACCAGAATGTGGGGTGAATACAATGACAAATTTTGCAGGTAAATCCTTTATCCATATACACTAGCTGCTTGATTTGCAGGATTTTTTTTATGAAACTAGTTACTCTCTTTTTTCACAATTCAGTGTAAAGAAATATATTATTGATTTTTTTTTCTGCTCCTAAAAATAGTGTTGGTACATGGTTTTTATTTTTGATGGAAGTGTTGGTTAGTACATTGTTATGCTTTGTATTTGTAGTCACAGTCACAGGCTAGAACAAACAAGGTGGACTTGGAGATAAGGCTCGGCCAAAATTGGGCCAGGCCGGCAACTGAAGCCCAACTCCTATGAGGCAGTCAGCTCTTTGTAGTATTTGTTGTTGGACGGTAACGTGCTTTTGATAAGATTGCTCGACTCATTTAGACTGGAATCAACATTGTTTTCTCCATTGATAAAATAAGAAACAGAATCAGGCGGGATGCCATTCTCATCAAGAAACGTTTCGATTTTATTAACATTTTCAGCATTATCTTCTTCTTCTTCAATCTTCACTTGAAATTCTTGATTTTCTTGTTCACCAATGCCCACATCAAGCTCTTCGTCTCCTACACCTCTATCTTTTCTTCTTTCATATTCCCCCAAATCATTTCTATCTTGAAATTCTACATTACCATCATTTATATACTTCATCATCACCTTGCGTCCCAGAATCATTGTTATGTTCCTTTCAATAGAGTTTTGAAGAATCCCATTATAGTTCTTATCCTCATGTTTTGAATTATTAATTTGGTAAAGCAACCACATGCACACTGCTAAAATAGAAACAAATTGAACAACTTTCTTTTTGTCAAGACCTTTTGTTCGGTAGTTTCTCCCACTTGAAGGTTGAGGTATAGTGTTTTGTTCCATCAATTCCTGGAATCATTAGATGAAATGACAGTACTCATTATAAATATCTAATATAGGCCTTTGATCTCTCTTTTGTTTTTTGGACTAATTCGATTGGATTAAGGATCATAACATGGTTTAATAGTTTTTCTTTTCAAATGAAAATTCATATTGTCTGAATAAATAAATGAAAAGGACGGCTTAAATAAATATCTTTGTGATTTTCGTCCAAAATTGGATGATAATGACACTCATGACAATTTTTTTTCAATTTAACATTTTTAATTTTAATCAATTGATTTAATTTTATTATAAGAGAGGAGATTAAAACTCAAGTCAATATGCATAAAATATGTCATCAATAACTACCAACTATAATTAATTGAAATCCAAACCACCCGATTAATAAATAAAATAAAGAGCAATCTTTTGAAAATAAAAGAAAATAAAAAGCAAAATCACTTCTAAACTGAGAATCACTGATAAAACTGCAAATGGCAATAAAAAACACAAATAATCAATATGTAGATGCTATGTGAATATGATCCTAAGCTTTGTAGCGTTGACCGTTGATTGTTTCTCCAGGAAAGATAGTTTGATAAACCTAAAATCTATCCAAATAAATATTCTGCAAAGATTAATAACACTGCCCTTGTATTCCTACTTTCAAAACTCAAATCCATAAATAAGAAAGTTCTGCTTCAAAATTAAAATTTGTTGCTAACTATAAAACTATCGTCATTGGCAACAACTCTATCGAAAAACATATATTTCAAGGATTGGTAGAATTACCTTAAGCTTTCAGATTAACGATGATGATGACGAACGACGATAACGATGGCTTAAATCTTGAAAATCTTAGAATCTGGGAAGAAGTTGGCAGCAAAACTTGATATTCTTGGAAAGGGCTTTATTCTTAAGAAAGGCAGAATCAGTACTTTCCTTTATTTGTGTACTGAGGAAAGATGAAATCCTTTTCTTTAAAGGTGAGGTAGAAAATTATATGACAGGTCGAAAATTCCAATGCACTAGAGTCAACTTCATTTCCTAAAATACCCCTTTATTATTTATTTGAAGGGAGTGAGTTTGTGCACTTATGTGGGTATTGATAGAATATAGAAATGTGGATTTACTCTACTGCCATCTATTATATTTCCTTCAAAATTTGACTTTTCAAAATTGTACGCAGGAGTTAGCCGGGCTGTAATTTAGAACAATCAACAAAAATTATTTACATGTGCAAAACCAATGTCTAAAGCCTTATCTTTTTCTAGATTCCAATTTCAAATAGATTTAGGCCCCACTTCCTTGTTCGGTCAATTCAATCCCGAAGTAATTAAGTTTCTCAACCCTCATCAATTTTGGCCAATTCAGTTTTGAAATATTAATCACAATCGATTCTCAAATTTCATTTCTAAAAGTAATGGCAACGACAAAACTATATTATGGAGCAAAATCTGTAATTAGTAGTTAGATCCAGAGAGCGCACTCAGTTTCTAAAATTCGAATTCTTCAAAATTGGTATACTATACAATTGATGTACTTGTGCAACTCCAAATATTTTATCAATAAATTGTAACTCTAAAAAATATAGTAAAAAACAGTTTTTTTTTTTTTAATATAAGAGAGGTAATTAACAAACTAAGTAACATTATATGCTGCCCAACAGAGGTAACTCTCCTGCCGTTTTCAGATAAGCAAATAGGTCACACCCTAATAGTTAGTTTTTTCACTTTTTTTTTTAATTGATGTATATGTAGAAAATAATTTCAGTTACCACTTGGAAATGAGACACTTAGCGTAACCAACATGTTTTTGAGCCTAATTGTGTGAAGCTCTATGGCAACTTCTTTTCTTGTTGACTTGACAAAATTGTATTGTGGGCATCAAAGTGTTGAAGGAAGACTAGTTGCCAAGAATCGCATTTCAGGTTAGCTGGGATCCACCGCAGAATAGTTGGTGTAAACTCAATATTAATGACTTGGTTCTTTGCAATGTTCAAGGCAGCAGCTGGTGGAGTTCTGCAGAACTGTACTGGTGCATGGCGAGGTGGTTTCGCAGCTCCAATCAGTAACTAAAGAAGTGAATGAAGAAGAAATATGCACTTGACTGAAAGATAGTCTAATTGTGGCCATAATAAAATGCGATAATAGCTTGGAGGAATTGAAACATGGGTAAGTACTCCTTCTCTTATTAAGGATTTTAAAAATTATTGAAATGCCTTTTTTAGGTATAAAAACACTTACATCTCTCAATTTTAGTACAATTAACACTTTATTGACCCACTTTTTGAGAAATCAACTTTAAGTTCATCACTTTTGGTTTCTTTAAACAATAACGTACCTTCATCCACATAAACATTAAATCATGTAAATTTACTTAACTACATTAACTTAAATGTTGACAAATAGAACATTCTACAGACGCCCTCTTATGTCCTAAAGCTATTAATGGCTATCTTTTGTGTTTCACAATATGAAAGGAAAACTCTTACAAAGTTTCATAAATTTGTCAAGAAAGCTACGAAATTATTAGTAGACTATTATATGTGCCTTGGTCATAGATTGGGTTAACAGGTAGTTGAACTATAGGGTTTTTTTCTAGTTTCTGTGACCTGGTAGCTTGATTAATTTGAAAGCTAGCTATTATAATATATTTCAAAATTAATAAATACATAGTTTCGATCTATTATAAATGCATTGTTCTGGCAGTTCTTGGTCCAATATTGATCCAGTTTCCGACAATTCTTTCAAGAGTAACTGTTAAGAAATGTGGACATACTCAAATTATTATTGGCATATTCAGGTATTTTTTGTTCAAAAGTATACAATTTATTTTTGTGATTAATTTTCTATGTTTTTTTTTTTATTTTAAGTGTATGTGTTTTTAAATTTTTTTTAGCAAAGAGTATCTCTAATTTTAACTTCTACACGGAATTGATGGTTATTGGTATGTTTATTTTTCCTTTAATTATAAATTTTTAACTATTTTCTTTGCATTTTTTGGTTTGAGGTAATCAAGAAAGGATAAGAGAATAAAATGAGCTGATTCTCTTAGGAGTTGTTTGTTGGACCAATTTATTCATTTCCTTTACCTTTTTTCTTTTGAGCTCCTCCAAAGTTCTCTAGACTGATTTCCCATTTGGCAAAGTTTTCTATTCTCATTCCTCTCGTCTCTCTCAACCACTGGTCATCGTCTTCATCGAAGCTGACTCAAACTCAAGGGGTTGGCTGCTGCTGCTACAATTGGACCTAACTCAGGACTCCTCCCTCATCAGGTTAGCTCACCCAATCCTTCTATTTTTTTTTCTATTTTTATTTCTAGAATCATCTATTCCTCTTGTGTTTTCATTTGAGCTTTTCAATTTTTTGTTTCTAGGTTTGAAATCTATTTGAATGTTTGTGAATGAACCCACCCATTTTGCTTCCAGAGCAGTCGAAGATTTGCTCGCAACAAAGCTTCCATCGTGTTTGATCATGGATATTCTCTCCAGACTCCCAATTCTAACCTTTTTGAATTGCAAATGTGTTTGCAAAACTTGGCTTCGTTTAATTTCTGATCCTCATTTTGCCAAACTCCAAAAGTCTCCTACTTGCAACCTTATCAAAAACCTTCACGGCAATTACGAATCAAGGCAGCTCCTATTGTTCCAAATGACAAGACAAAACACCAAATTTGGCGTTGGAGTTGAGAAATTGAAATTCAATAGCGAAGATGATTTACCCTCTTATGATATTAACTTGATTAATTCTTGGAACGAGGATGTTCTTGTTTGTTATAATACCAAAATAAAAACATTTCATGATGCTAAGATATGTAAGACTAATGGGAAGTTTCATATGGTTTCTCACACTCCATGCTTGATTTCTCTTGAGAAAGAAAATTGAGATGACAAGGTAATGTTCCTAGCATATTTAAATTTATTTTTTTCATTTTTTTTCTTGTTACAAACTACTACCAACATATTATAACCTCTTCTGTATATTTTACCATTGACTGTTAGAGAATTATCTTGTTATTTGACACAGACACCCACATATACAAAATCTAGTCTCCATATATGACGCGATGATTCGACTAAAAGACTTCTTGGTTCTATTGAAGAGGCAACAAAACAAAAAACTACTAATATTAGAACCTCTAATTATCTAACTTTTGTCATATTATATTAGATTGCTAGTATTATGGAAACATTATGGTAGCTGTTGTTGATTGATGTTTGTTCAATTACTAGCTTGTTACTACCTTAGGTATTACCCTTAACGATTACTTTTCCATTTCTTTTAATATTGTCATTGGTTAATTTAAAGGCTATTGCATGAAAAATATAGCATAATGTAGTTTAGTTTCAAATGCTTTAGAAGCACAAAATGTTCGTAAAATTGTTGATCAGGCCATAGTCATTGTTGAAGTTATATTTGCTCCTTTTGTGGCCTTATGCGCATTCTTCTCATATAAAAAAAAATTAAGCTCATAATAGAGCAATTAAACTAATAGAGAGTTTACCACCAAAGGGTTCAGTCCAGTGGTAAGGATGTTGGCTCTTTACCTGGGAGACCAGAGTTCGAATGGTACTTCCCCCACCTTTTAGAATAGGTATATCTTTGTAATTCAGTCAAAAAAAAAAAAACTAATAGAGAGTTTCTGCTTAGTTCTGATTCCATGTGACCTTTTAAATTTGACAGAAGTAGAAGACAACTTTGAATTGGAAAAGAAAGAAAGCAGTTAACGTAAGCATATCACTTGCTTAACTGATGCAGCTAAAAGAAGCGACAATCTGATGGCCATGGCCCTATACTTATGCTTCTAGTCTCCTATAATACTGAGAATTGACTAGTTTTTATCTCTTAGTCTGTATCTTTCTGTCTTAATGATCATATGTTGATGGTATATAAGAAATTGAGCTAGTTAGTTTGCAACTTATTTTGAACTAGTTTAGTGGTTTGGTATATCCTTTTGCTATTTGTAGCCTTTGTAATACAAAAATTGAAATTTCTACAAATTTTTTTTCCTTTTTCCATAGTGAAAGCTGCAGAAATTTTCGTTCATATGTAAGTAGCTTTATTGGATATATATATATATATATATAGGCATTCTTTTTTGTAGAATTAACTTATTCTGCAACTATAAATTAACATTTCACTTCGTAAGATTGAGAAAAGTCAATTTAGTTGGTTTCAAACATTACTTTCCTAATGTTACCATGCATCGTGGCGATTATTAAGTCTATTCATCCTATGAAAAATAACACAATTATTTTTCATTTTGCAAAATTAATTGTGTTGTAAAAGAAATTGAACAAGCTTTCATTGATTATAATATATGCTTTTTCATTTTGGGATTTTTATTTTGAAATTGGGACTTGTAATTTACCAAGAAGTATTATTTTGAACTTGGAAGTAATTTGTCAAAAAGTGGTATTGGTAGGTTTTTTTTTTTTTTTTTTCAAAATCATAAAAATCATAGGTTGTAAATAAATGTTATCAATCAATAATGTGTCAATTTTTTTTTTTTTAAAAAAAATAAAATTTATAGGTTCTAAATACATGTTACTAACAATACAGGTGCTTTATGTAAAATAAAAAAAAATCTGATTACGTGCTTCAAACCAAACCGTCACAAAAGATTCAGAGGGCAAATAATTTCATTTCAAGAGCAGACCAAAACAGGCAATGGTATTCAGGGTGATTTGTTTACTTTCTCCTTGTATACCTTTTTTTTCTATTCCCTTTCTGCTGCGCGAACCAAACATCTCCTAAATGTAACAACAAGTAATTCAAAACAAGTATATCAACTGATAAAGAGGAAAGGGATGTGTAGGGAGGAGAAGAGAGGGGGAATAATAGATGAAGTAAGAAGAAGAGAGGGGGAAGAATAGATGAAGGGAGATGAAAAAGGAGGAGGAACAGAATCTGTATTTTTATTTTTATTTTTATTTTTTTATTTTTTATTCAAAATGATGTCATTTTAATAAAAAAAATAAGTTAATGAAACGGTGCATTTTATTATAAATAAAACGGCACCGTTTTGAAAATTTCTTTCTTTCTTCTTCCTTCCCTTCTTTCTTCTTCTTCTTCTTTGCTATTTCTTTTTTCTTTGACCGGCACAACTCTGTAATTTTGGCTAGCCTTATTAGAACTCTAAAACTTATAAAAATATTGTCTATTAATTCTAACTCATTTATACCAAAATATTTTCCTTTATTTTCTATTTCAATTTTTTTTTATTTTATCATCAATAATAATTTAATTGGATCTTTATTAATTATTTTTAATTAAATGTCCAAATATTAATTAATTGGGCCTTCAATTATTTTTATACCAAATTAAACCATTTAAATAAAATTTTAGTGTTTTAGACTTAATTATAATTGTCTTATAATTTATTTAAGTCTCCAAAGTAATTAATTCTCAAAATAATTATAATTTAATTAATTAATTAATTAAAGTAATGGACTAAATTGAAAAGATAAATTACATTTATGGGTCAATCACCTAAGAAAATAGAAAAAAGGGATGAAAGTGAAAAGCCAAAGAAACGTTAGGGCCACGCTCATAATATTTTAAAATCTGGAGGACCAAACTGAAATTTGGTTGTCTTCTTCCTCAGAATTTCTGCAGAGATTCTATTTTGCCGATCCAACTTTGAGCAATCGTTTCTCATCACTCGGGAGACGAAAATGACCAAATGAGATATCGTTGGAATCGTCTTTTCATCCTCTATCGATAGATGGCCTCAAATTTGAGAGGAAATGACCAAAAATTGAAGAAATAGAGCTTGAACTAAGCTGGTTCAACAATCAACAAAACTTCATTTTTCTTTTTCATTTTTCTCCCAAAACTTCATGGGGCCAACGCCCCCTTTGACTCCAACGTGGCTACGCCCCTGAGTAGTTGGTCATAATTAACCATCTAGGTTGATTGGATTTGAGTCTGCGTATTCTAGAATTGGTGCTATTCATTAAGCCATAATTGAAAAATATGTAGACAATAATTATTTTGAGGCAAAGTATTTTGATATTTTGATTGAATGAATGCATGAAGTGTATATATATACATTTTGATTTTTTTATGAAGTATACAACCCGTTGTCAATTAGCTCTCTTCCTTTCAATTATTTTCTTCATTAATAGGTTACATAATTAATTAGCTCATTTTGATTTTTTTTTTCTTTTTCGCCTTTAGTTATCTCCAAGAGGATTTGAACCTAAGACTTTTGGTCTTTGGCGATATTACCTCACCACCAGGCCAACCCTCTTATTTTGATTATGTCTGGAAAAATGGAAAAACACATATTTTTGTGAATACATTCATACTAAAATTTGATTAATTATATGTCTTAGAACCTGGATTTATAGACACACAAAATAGTACATTCACTCAATAAACTTAGCGTAAACTAATCAAACATAAAACTTTTCCAAACTATGTATTTCTCACTAGCGATTTAAACATAATAATCCAACCACTACTATCATAATCATAAGGAAATCGATCATGCATACAGTAGATATAATCTTCAAATGCCCTGACAACGGCATCGAGCACCTGACCTGGACTTTCCTTATGATTTTCCTTTGTTTAATTTGTGTACTTGGGGCTTCATCCTTTAAATTTTTCCCTTCCCAGCCGCTACTTGCCCCACTAAATGTAGGATCCTTTAGATTCGTGTTCGAAAAATCTTAGGTATGATTTAGAAAGGAAGTAACAGAAACCAACAAAAAGCTTATAATTCAAGGGTAGAACCATATTACTCTTCCATTCTCTCACTTCAACTACTCAAATTAGTAAACTTTAAGAAGTACAACAAAATATATTCATAGGTTTCAAATTTAGACAATATTCGACTTTAAAACTAGAAAGCGAATATTGTCCAAATTTGAAAACCCGTAAAGATGTTCCAGAATCTTCAAATCCAATAGTTCATGTTTGATGTAGGAATTGAAAAATAGATACATTAGTGAAAGTTGTAGAGCAGTCGTTGGACGGAAAGATTAAAAGAACTAAGAAGCAGAAAGATGTGAATGGTGCAAGAAAAAAAAAAATGTCATAATTATTATTAAAAAATAATACTGTAGTTAGTATCTAACTAAAACAATAACATATATGTTTATTTTTGTAACTAAAAACGCATTTTCACGTTGAATTTTTTTTACAATTTTTTAATAAGCGAAACACTAAAGCCAAAAGCATTTTCAGGCTCTCAAAGTATACCTCATTTTCACATAAGGCCCCTCAGCGCAGTAATAGCAATATTAAGCCCCTAAACTATCTGCGTGAATTACACAAAGCCCTTATTTGACAGAGTTAAAAACGCTTGTAATTCAAACAAATGGTGAGCGCGTGAAGGACTTCGTAATGCAGTTCGAAGTCCTCAAACTTTACCAATTTTTTACATAAGGCCCCCTCGACGAAGTAATATCAATATTAAGCCCCTAAACTTACAAAAAGTTATACACGAACCCCTTACTTAACAGATCTAATAGCGCATGTATAACAAACTAATGGGAGGCGTATTAATGGATGTGCAAGCTACAAAACGACGTCGATTTGAAAGGGATTAAGGAAAAAAAATTTATTTCCTCCATCCTTCTAAACATAGTTGTTTTACTTTTTCATCATCATCACCACACAACCACCATCACCACCACTTTCTGCCTCTCTCTTCATCATCATCAACTCACCACCATCACGATGGTGGTTGGAATATCAAAACAAATTAGCAAAGAACTTACTAATTTTCAATTGAAAATTAACTGAATAGCCAAAAAAATAGAAAACGCAAACTGATTTCTTGCCAGTACTCTAGTATGATTTCTTGCCCGCGACTTGAAAACCTTAGAGGCGGCAGGGCAGGGGTGGGCTGACTGGAAGACCTCTGGCACGAACCAGGTTTAGTTACGTCCCTAAGGAGCAATGCATATTATTATTATTATTATTATTATTATTATTATTATTATTATTATTATGTTTAGAGTGAGAATTTGAATCTGATCTATAAATTATACTAAAGTAATAGTGCGAAATCAGTTTGCATTTTCTATTTTTTCGGCTATTTTGTTAATTTTCAACTGAAAATTAGCAAGTTCTTTACTAATTTGCCTTGATTTTCCGGCTACCACCATAATGGTGGTGGGGTGGTGATGATGAAGAAGAGAGAGGCAGAAAGTGAGACTGATGGTGGTGATGTGGTGATGATAATAAAGAAGCAAAATGATTACGTTTAGAAGGATGGAGGAAATAAATGTTTTTTTTGCTTAATCCCTTTCAAAACGACGTCTTTTTGCAGCTTGCACATCCATTAACGCGCCTTCCGTTAGTTTGGTATACACACGCCGTTAGGTCTGTTAAATAAGGGGTCCATGTATAACTTTTTGTAAGTTTAGGGGCTTAATATTGCTATTACTTTGTCGAGAGGCCTTATGTAAAAAAATTGGTAAAGTTTGAGGGTCTCGAAATGCATTACGAAGTCCTTCACGC
>CATIWJ010120707.1:0-31936 GCA_949640765.1 Croton laevigatus | reverse complement strand
GAGTTTAATGGCACATGCGAGAAGAGTGGATATGGATGATGAAAAAATCGGACTCATTGTTTTTCTGATGTGGCAACTCTAGAAAGCCAGAAATAGTTTTTGTTTTAATTTCCAGAAATCTGACCCGAATCAGGTAATTGCGCTAGCTATTAACAATTGGTCAGAATTTTGTTCTCTTCAGCAGTCGGATCGAATAAATGATGTAGGAAAAAATGGAGATTGTGTTAAGGTGCATTGGAGCTGTTCACAACCAGGTTGGTGTCCTCCCCCATTGTTGTATCTCCAGCTAAATGTGGATGCGGCAGTTGACATTCATAAAAGTATTGGAGCGATTGCAGTGGTTGTTAGAAATAGTAAAGTGGATTTGATCGATTGGAGAGTCAAGCAAGTGAAGTATGTGGTTGATCCGCTTTTGCTAGAATTAATGGCAGTCAAAACAACACTAGAATTGTGTATAGAGAAGGGGTGGAGCTAGTGTATATTTGAGACAGATTCAAAGTCAGTGGTGAATGCTGTTTACGGGAAAGTTTCTTTGAATTTTCAAGCGCAAGACTTTGTAGAAGATATAAAACTTTTGCTTAGTAGAAATCACTATATTACATGTAAATATATATCTAGGAATTGTAATTATTTAGCTCATTTTCTAGTTAGATCTGCTCTTAAATCTGACTTTATTTGTAATCAACAGGAACAGATTAAATTGTTATTTTGTAATTTACGGAGATGATTAATATAATATAATGATCTTGTTAAAAAAAAAAAATCAATTATGCAGAAAGTAAATTTCTTGTTTACCATTCTTGATACGGATTGAGATAAAATAAGAGTGTGTGTAAAATAAGAGATAAAAATATCTTTAAATTTGTAAAATATTTTATTTGAATGGTGTAAAATAAGAAAAAAAGGTAAAATAAATTTATTTTACACCCTACAATTTTCCTTCAAATTTAAGAGAAAAGTAAATAGTAATTAGTTGATAAGGAAACAAAAATATATAAAAAATACAACACTATTTATTTTACATCCTTTCTATTTTCATTCAATCCAAATAATAGACATAAAATATGAATAATATATATTACCATATTACCCTCTTATTATTTTACATCATCTCTTATTTTTCACCCTCGTTTTATCCGAACACGCTAGAAGGAAAAAGGCTGAAAAAAAACAAAAAAATATTGGGTCAAGTCAAATTTTTAAAAGTCTAAGTTGTTTTTTTTTCCGTTGTTAATTGGGGGTAAGCCGGAAAAACACGAAGGACTAATAATTTATAGAACGGCTAAATACTGACTATTGTGTTTCGTACGTACGCATGGTTTTCATTTTTTTTTTTTTCCATTTCGCGTGAATTTTTTTTTAAACTTAAAATAATTGAATCGAAAAGGTTGTTTTTATTAAAATAATAAAATAACAATGATGAACGAAAAGGATCCTTTCGCCTAAAATTAACTTACAATTATATAATACTTTTGTCTACTTTTTCTAAAAATGATTGTAGAAAAAGGCCGAGAAATCTCCTTGCCAGTTGCTACCTTACCCTAACAAGCCAGCCAGCAGGCCAGAGCCAGACTCAAATCACATGCCATAACCCACATTCTCCACCATCTTCTCCGCCGCAACCGCCACCGCCACTGCCACCTCTACATTCTTCAATTAATTATTTTTATGTCAATGCAACCACTCCTATTAAACCTTTAATAATTCAATGACCAGCATCCAATTTGAATTATTTAATTTTCTCCCTTTTTTCCCTGTGTATGGACAAAATTAACCAGCTCATACACATCTCTTTTGCTTAAACCCAAATTTATTATTCTTCAAATCATATTCTATATAAAAATTCTGTTGCTGAAAGTTGCCCAATATTATCGCCGGACCACCGCCTCTAGTACCTCCCTGAGTAACCCCGTTATTGCTCACAATTGTTAAACAGACAACACCTAAATCAACAAATGCAAAATAATTAGACAGAGGCAATCGCATTTTGGCTCCACCTTTGAACTGAAAAATTAATTCCGGGACAAGAACCGATTCCTCGCCGGTAATATTGAAACACGGCCTCAAACCGGTTCTCTTTTCAATATCAGTTGCTACTGTATAATTCACCATTTGCTTTTCAAATTCTTTAGCTACCAAGTCAAAAACCTGTCCCTCCATGAACGTAAAGGTTGAGCCGGAATCCACAATAGTCCCGCCATTACCGTCTGCTCCTGGCACCAAGAAACTGAACGGAACTTTAACATGCTTGTCGCCGACGATGATTTTCTTTAAGAATACGTAGTAGTATTCTTGAAACGCTAAGTTTGATACGGCCGGATTTTTTAAGAATGGCGTATAACTAACACCCGGAGTCTTGCCGGAATCCGGACCCATATCCAAAATGAGGTCGCTGCTCACCGTAGTATCATCAAACTTGCGAGAGATTAAACAGTAAGAGAATTTTTTAACACCCAATTGCGCAGGGAGAGACTCGCTGCTTCGACCAAACCCGGCAACTCCTTCAGGTTGACGGGAAGAGATAAGAGAACAACCGACTAGAAAATCGGTTATGGTTTTATTAGGGAAATCAAGAGACTCTACAAGTAAACGACCGGCCGTTGAGCCTAAACCGTACTGAACTATGTAAGGCGGACAAGCTTCAGTACAGTTTTGAGCAGTAGGGCCACACTGATTACATTGGGCCTGAACATTGGATCCGAAAATCCATGCACATTTGGGATTCTTACAGCCGACAAGCAATGCAGAGGAAGAAAGTTTAGGCATAAATTTCTCAAGCTTTGTTAGATCAAAATTTTTGAAATTACAGTCTGCGCAAAGATACCGAGAAGTACAAGGAAACCAAACAAGACTGCTACCTGTATCCATTATAAATTTAAGATTCTGCGGTGGCGTACCGAAGCTCAGAGACAGTGAATAGCCGCCATAGCTGCGAGAGAAAAGTGGGGTTTTGATGAGAGAAAAATTGGATTTAGGGGATTTGAGATGGTGAGCTCTAGAGATAGAAACTGAAGCTAAATTGCTGAGGAATTGCCATGGATCTGAGGAAGAAGATGGGTGGTTTGTGGAAGGGGAAAGGGGAATTGTTATTTTAGTGGGCGATATAAAAGGGAAAATGGAGAAGAAGAAGAAGAATAACAGAAAGAGAGGAGAAAAAGAAAGAGTTGCCGCCATTGAAGTTGGATGTGTTTGAGGGAGTGATGATGATGATGATGATGATGATGATGAGATAGTTTTGAAGTTGTTTGTAGTTTGTGTGAGTGTGTTTTTGTAGTCTTATAGAGGAAGAAACCAAAAGTAACGGTAAGGTGGAAAATTGAGAATATGTTCCATTTGGAGGACATCATTGTCATTATACCTTTCTTTATTTTTCCTTTTTCCCGTTAATTTATGCCAAAAGTAAATCTGTTTCGTAATACTAACATTCGCGTTTCACGGACAAGATCATGCTTTGTCTATTAATCATGTTCCATTATTCTATATCTTCAAAGAAAAAAAAAAAAATAAAGTTTCATTATTCTATTTTAGTACAATTATTATTTACTTGCGTATGATTCTACGAAATTACTAACCTTTCTCTAAGCTTAAGAGGTGACATAGTAATAAAGCATTTCTTTTCTGGAACTTGAAGTCCCGGATTCGAGACTTATCAATCCCCTTTCCCATATTCTCCAAGTAGAATAAAATATCTATGTCAAAAAAAGAAAAAATACTAACCTTTCTCTACAAAATCATCATTTTTTTTATCGGCAAATTTCTTTGGTTTCCTTCATATTTTGGTGTAGTTGCTATCAATTTCTTCTATTTTGAAAATTAAATTTTTAAGTCGTTCAAGTTTGTACTGTTAAGTTATTGGTCTTTACGTCCAATTTTTATCTTCATTCCATCAATTAAGAATAAAATATTGAAATACCCTCTATTAAAATATTTTTAAAAAATTTCTTTTGGAAAATTTTAATAAAATTGCTCTTAGGTCTTTCTATTTTTTTGGCCTCTTAAATTTATACCATTAGACAGTTTTAGATCAACCAAAAACCCACCTCTTCTTTTACCACTAAACTAACACCCCAATAGGAATACATATATATAAAAAAGTTCAGTTGATATTTTTGAGATAAAAAAAAATATTTATTAGTATTTAAAATTAATTTTTTTTTTTTTGCATATTTTTAATTATAAATATGACATACGTCTAGTAAAAATTGAAAAATACAACAAATATTCAAAATGAGTAACAAAATGTGCAATTCACATCAAAATCTAGTAAACTCTGTTTAAAACAAATCTAGTAAAATTTTTATAAAAAAATTTGCATAAATTTAAACTGACTTTTTACTCACTCCGGGGTAGGGGGTGAGCACTCCTAGAATTCACAGAATTTTTTAAAGTTCTTGGTAGATTAAGAAACCTAGGAAAAAAGTTTTCCCGACGAATTTAATTAATAATTATGTTCTTACTAATTCTGCAAAAATAAAGTTGTTCTTACTAATTTAATGAATAATCAAATTATTTTCTAAATTTCCAAATTTTTATTCTTTATTTTTTTAAATTATCGATTACTAAATATTTCACCACCGCTAGTCATTTACAAATCACACAGAGTTTGTAGAAAAAGCACAAAATTTAGTACCCACAGCAGAAGAAAAAGCACTGTAATTACTTTTATGAGATAATATTGAAAGAAAAAAGATAAAAATGCATCTTTCTAACAAGGGCTAGAAAGTCAGGCCTTGCTTGGGAGAATCAACTGAAGATAATATTTGTACATACGTAAAATTCGTGATTCACTGCTTACAAAAATTTCGTAATTTACATATTTTATAAATTTTTTGGATGAATTATTTTTACCCAAAAAATTTCACGAATTTCGTAAATTTTATAATTTAAAATATCTAAATGTAGCCCACACTATGTAAGATATAGGGTTATTTGACCCCAATTTTTTTAAATTTTTGATATGCTTAAATATTGTGTCTGACCCTAATTTTTTTAACATTTCACCTTGTATGCACATAAATTTTGTGTATTTATTTGACTTCATAATTTTTTTTTAAATAAATCTTTATATTTACATGTATTTAATATTGACTGCATAAATAAAAAAATTTCTAGTTGCATCATTGCCCCAATGTTCATCACTACTCTCGGGCATATTGGGTAAGATATAATTCTGGCCTTTCCAATGATCAAGCAGTCACCCCTTGATTCCATAAAAATTAATGTGCCATTTCACTGTTTCTATGTTCTCATTATGATTACTTCCACTCTATAATGTAGGAATTGAATTAGACTCTCCAGTTTTCTAATTGTCTTTTTTTTTTTTTTTTTAACATGGTAATTTTATCATTTCCTAAATTTCACCTTTAATATGCATGTGGGTCAATTATCCAATAGTGAAAAACTAAATATTCATGGATGTTACACTGTCTAGTCTATTTTTTTTTTTTCAAAAAAAAAAATACTATTCTGTTCCTATATTTTCCGAAATTAAACTAATTTATTTCTGTATTTTATATAATAATCTGTTTTGTCCTTGTGTTTTAGAATAATTATAATATTTTGTACATTTTTCGCCTGAAATGGTGATAAAAATTAACAAGTCATATTTTATATAAATCTTTTGTTTTGTACTGATTACAAATATAACATTAGTTTTAACTGAAATAACACATATTTGCCGAAAAATCTGAAAAATCATTCAGTTGACCAAATATTTTTTTAGTTATTTTAAAAAATATGTTATAGTTGTACTCAGGGCAAAGAAACAGTTCGGATGAGACATAACTTCTTAATTTTCGCCATCATTTTTAGTTAGAAAGGGCAAAATAATATAATTTTCTAAAATATGGGGACAAAACAAACTATTATGTAAAATATATGGACAAATTAGTTCAATTTCGAAAAATATAAGGATAAAATAATAGTTTTCCAAAACAAATAATATAATCAATATTCTTCCTTCTAAAAATATTGATATCGAATTGTAAAGTAAAAATTAATATCAAATATTTTATAAATATTTTTTTTCATAACTTTCATATCATATAAATAGTTGGCGAGGGACCTAGCTGAAAAGAACCCTTTCCACTTGACGTTGGAATGAACTATCTGGATTAAAAATTGTGATTTTAATTTTCTATTAATCTGCAATTACATGAAATAAGGAGAAGAAATTTGTAATTACTAATCAGCATCAAGTGTATGTATAAGTGTAATTTCAAGCCTTTAATATTAAAATTTGAATTAGCTTGAAATGAAATTGAATTCATAATTTATCAAATTTATTGACATTTCAACAAGTTTTTCCTTCCAAGTTTGGTAAGCTTGTCATATTTTACAGTAGTGAACTTATACATCTGGCCTAAGTTTTATATTAAAAAACTATTTTACAATTTTAGACATTATAACAAATCTATTATTAGCATTTCTAATAGGATCAAAAATATTATTTTTATTCTTAATAATTTTAGTTGAATATTATTAATATTAAATATATCTTAAGACTGTATATTTTAAAAGATAGAAGTTATGAAAGGAAAAAAAAAAAAGATAGAAGTTATGATATTTTGATAATAATTATTTACATGACATTTGTAAAACATAAATTAGAAACCTCTTAAAAAATAATTTTTGTCTTTATTTTTATGCATATGAGATTATACAATATATCCTCTAGTCTACATTTATTGCAACAACTAGATTCAAAAGAGCAGATTGGCAGAGAATAAGAGCAGAATAAAAGGAGAAAGTTGAGAAGAAAGAAGAAGAGACAGAGAGATTGTTGGGGAATATTTTCATATCCCTTTTCATGTGCCTTTCATTCCTTTATAATACATTTTGTACAACCATAATAGAATTCTGTTTTTCACTCCCTATCCTTCCTCTCAATCATTACAATGATCAATACAACTCACACCAATCAGGTGATAACAAAATCACTATATTTTGCCGGTATTTTCTTGGTTCGTGGCGCTCTTCTTTGCAGTGGGCTTTCTTGGGCCTGTTCCTAAAAGTTGTTGTTATCTCAGCTTGCAACATTTGTCCTCGCTTCGATTGGAACCTTGTCCTCAAGGTTGAACTCAGGGTTCCCATGTGGCATCAATGGGGGGTTGGTTTTCCCATTGGATTAACACCTGTGGGTAGAATTTTCATTGTTGTAATATCTTGCGAAACCCAAGTACAATGGCTAGTGTGAGGACATGACAAATTGGAGAGGAAGCGGTACTTGGCATTCCGGAGGGTCACCATACACTTTCTAAGATTGAAGACGTGAAAAATATTATGTATTTTGGCTGTAACAGTTAAGTCCAGGCGGTAGGCAACCGGTCCAATTTTCTCCAAAATCTTTTACAAACCAAAGAACTGTTTAAAAAGCTTGACATTTTAATGGTGAGCCAACGAAGACTGCCTATAAGGTTGTAGCTTAAGGAAGACCCAGTCATCAACTTCAAAGGAAAGGAAATATCAGTGCGTTTATGGTTGGCTTGATTCATCATGTAAGCTTGAGCCTTCATCAGATTTGACGGAATGTGTTGATATTAGTACGAGATTTCAGTAGATCCTCAATAGTATCAACTTGAGAAGATCCTCCCATGTATTCCAAAAGAGAGGGGGGAGAACGCCCAAATACTGCCTCAAAAGGTGTCATCTTAATGGAGGAGTGCCAGGAGGTATTGTAATTCCACTCAGCCCAAGATAAGAACTGTAACCATTGCTTTGGGTGATCCGATACAAAGCATCGAAGATAATCTTCAAGACGCTGGTTGACAACCTCGGTTTGTCCATCGGTCTGCTGGTGATAAGCACTGCTAGTAGCCAAAGTTGTTCCTTGTAAAGAGTTCTCGCCAAAAGGAGCTCATAAAAATAGGATCGCAATCAGAAACAATGCTGGAGGGAAAACCATGGAGACGTACAATATCTTGGATGAAGATTTCTGCAACCAGAGGAGCTGAATAGTGTGACCCAAGGGCAGAAAAATAGGCTTGCTTGGAAAGTCTATCAACGACAACTAGTATTGTTGTTTTACCACCAGAATTAGGAATATGTGTAACAAAATCCATGGAAACTGAATCCCAGATTTTTTCTAGTATAGGCAATGGTTGGAGGAGCCCTTGAAGAGCCTTATTAAATGGTTTGACCAACTGACACACCTGGCAGTTGGCAACAAAATCCCAAACAATCTTTATCATTTTAGGCCAATAAAAAATAGCTACTCTGGAAAGAGTTCTGTGCATTCCCGCATGTCCCCCAACTGGTGAATTATAAAATTTGGTTAAGATCAAATGCTGAAAAGCCGAATCAGCTAGGACAAGAATCTTTTCCTTATAACATAGTAACCCATCACACACTAGATGGTGAGGAAACTCATGACGAGCATTCTGAACATATTTAAGTAAATATGCCGAGGGTGCATGGGTCTTATAAAATTCTCAAAGTGCATCCCAAATAGCTACCACTGGTTTTGTAACAGTTTGAAAGGTGAGAAAGTGATTTTGGGAGACCCTTGAGAAGGCATCTACAGGCTTGTTTTCAATTTCTGGTTTATATACGATGTTGAAATCATATCCCAATAATTTGGTGAGCCACCTTTGTTGCTTAAGGGTCTGAATGACTTGATTATGTAAGGCTTGGAGGCTCTGGTGGTCTGTTTATATAGTGAATCGCCGCCCCAAGAGATATTGTCGCCACTTACGAATGAATTCAGTTATAACAAACATTTCCCGGCCGTAAGTTGAAGACCTTTGGTGGTGAAGTGGAAGTTCTTTGCTGAAGAATGCTATAGGGTGTCCTTGTTGAGTTAGGACCGCGCCTATACCAAACCTCGATGAATTAGTTTGTAACACAAAGGCCTCGTCAAAGTTTGGAAGAGCTAACACAGGAGTATTGGACAGAGCTGTCTTCAGTGTCTCAAAGGCATTGGTGGCTTTGGGCGTTCATATAAAGGCATTTTTGCACAAAAGTTGAGTCAAAAGGGCGGCTATGGTAGAATACTTGGCAATAAACTTCCTATAGTAACCAGTGAGTCCAAGGAACCCACGCAATCAATTAATGTTGCTAGGGAGTGGCCAGGTTTGGATGGCCTGCACCTTCTCAAGGTTGACGGCAACACCTACAGCAGGGATTTTGTGGCCAAGATAGCCTAACTCTGTACAACCAAATTCGCATTTAGATAGTTTAGCAAATAAGGAGTGAGTTTGCAGAATAGAAAATACCGACTCCAGATATTGCAGATGAGTCTCCCAATTTGGACTATACACCAAAATATCATCAAAGAAGACTAAGACATATCTGCGTAGCTTGTCTTGAAAAATTGAGTTCATTAATACCTGAAATGTGGAAGGGGAGTTAGACAGACCAAAAGGAATTACTGTGAACTCATAATGACCTTCATGACTCCGGAAAGCAATCTTCTCAATGTTTGAAGATCAAATCTGCACTTGGTGATAACCTGCACGAAGGTCAAGTTTAGAAAAAATAGAAGCTCCGTGAAGCTCATCCAAAAGTTCGTCCACCGTTGAGATGGGAAAGCGATCCTTGATAGTTACTGCATTCAGAGCCTGGTAATCGACACAAAAATACCATGAACCGTCTTTCTTTCGCAGCAATAACATTGGAGATGAGAACGGGCTAGTGCTTGGGTGGATTAATCCTTCTAATAGCATTTCCCCAACTAACTTTTCTATATCAGTCTTCTGAAAGTGAGGGTAGCGGTATGGCTTGACATTTATAGGAGGTGTATTGGGCGGAAGAGGAATGTGGTGGTTAAAGGGTCTTTTTACTGAAAGCCCAGTGGGAATGGTAAATATTTTGGCAAATTTGGTGAAGAGGTATTGTAGAGGTTTGGTGAAGGAAAAGGGGGCATATATTCCAATGGTGGGTTTAGGAGAGTAATGAACAGTGTCAACGGATAAGTGATAGTATTAGGCCATAGCTTGAATTTGGATGTAACGTTTAAGAGGTTGTAGGCCAAAGTTGGTTGTCGAAGGCCGATAAACTGTACCCTAAAGCCCTGGTGTTCAAACTCTATCCATAATTCTCTATAATCAAATAAAATTAGGCCCAACTGAGTCAACCACTCCACGCCTAGAACCAGTTCAGCGCCATGGATAGGGAGGACTAAGAGATCAACTGCAAAGCTAGCTTGACCCAATTACAGAGTTGTTTGTCGACAAATACCAACGCAACCCAGTGACTCGCCATTTTTTACGGTGACTTTCATATGAGGTGAAGCTTGAATCGGTAAGCCTAATTGGGTGGCCAACCTATTTTGGATAAAGTTGTTTGTAGAACCTCCGTCAATAAGCACGGTGACGGTCTGCCCTTAATGGTTCCTGCTAGCTTGAGTATGGAAGGTACCAGCTGACCTGTAAAGGCATGAAATGAAATTTGTGGTAGGTTGTCATCCTTGGTGACATTTTCAGTAGATTGGCCTTCATCAGGCTCTTTCGTATGGTTTTCTATGTCAGTTGAGTCCTCTTCAGCCATAAGACAGAGAAATTACGGAGGTTTGCAGCGATGCCTCGTAATGAATTTCTCATTACAATTGAAACATAGGCCCTTTTCTTACCGAGCCGCCATCTCTTAGTGTGAAAGTTTTTTTATAAGTAAGGTCAGGGGTGTGCATCGGTCGGGTTGACCCAAACCTGAATAACCCGAAACCCAAACTTACCCTTCCTCTCCACCCCGAACCGAACAACCCGACAAATTTCAGGGCCCAAACCGACCAACCCGAATTACCCGACTATATATATAAACACATTTTCTACCCAAACCTAACCTAATCTCACTCTCAGCCGCCCTCCTTCATATCGTCCAGCCTCTCTCTTTATCTCCCTTTCTCTTCTTCATCTCATGACAACCTCCGCCACTAAGGTTCCCACATCGAAGGCAGCTTCGGCGAGTACAAGCCTCTCCATTCCTCCGTCGACGAGAAACTGCAAGCTATTTGTCAAAGCTTAGCAGAGGCGCAGAAACAAGGAGAAAAGTTGAGAATCGTTCGTTGGCCAAGAAGACTTCTCCAGCGAGAACTACTCAATCGACAGCGGATAAGGTTAAGGAAGATGAGCCTCAGCAACAGGTTGTTCCGGACAAGTGCTGCAAGGTCGAGACACCATCCCCAGTGTTGATGGATAGTGAAGCCTCTTGCGGATCTTCACCTTTGTCGGATCTTACATTTCCAGATATGAAAGAAGCACTGTTGGATTTGGAAGAAGCACAGTTGTATGTTGATTGAAGAGATAACCATTTTCCTTTGAAGATTAACATTAATGATTTTTGGTTTCATCTCAATTTCTTACTACTGAAAATTCCTTTGAAGAACAAGTGAAGGTTTACAAAGGGAATATGAGACTCTGCCATTGCAAAACCCCTTTCCTCCCTCATCTTCTTAGCTCTTTTGATTTTTCATTGTAGCGCCGATTATGAAGACCGACGATGGATTATGGTTTCAGTCCCTCTTCTCTCTTTAATTTCTAGTTTTAATATTCTTCTTTCTGTAATTGTTAGTTGTGATTCATTTTAGTGTTAATTTTTGGTTCTTACTTTAATTTTTTACTGTGATCCATTTTAATGAATCAAGTTTTAGGTTTGTAATTGCTATTGGTGAATTGCAATTTATGAATTTAGAATTTTTTGGCAATTGCAGAGGCAATGTCCTAAACGGCGTAGTTTAAGATCTTCGGGTTGGTAGGTCGGTTTGGTTTTTTGTCGGGTTCGCCCGAACAGCATGAAACCCGAACTTTTTCCAAATCTTCAAACTGAACCGACCCTACTAATCCAACTAAACCGAACCAATCATCTCGGGTCGGGTCGGGTTATTCGGGCGGTTCGATTTTTGCACACCCCTAGGTAAGGTGGGGTTTTTTGGTTTGGTGACTGATTGTTTTGCGATGGTTGTAGTGGAAGTATAATCATTTGGGGAGGTTTATGGTGTATAGTTGAAGGGAAATTGTGGTTTAATGTTAGTGGATTTGATGGTTGATTTGGCTGCGTTGTATTTATCTTCAATTAGTTTAGCCATTCCCATGGCTTCATGTAAGGTTTGCGGTTTCAAAAGGCTGAGTTCCCTCTGAATATCATCCCGAAGACCAGAAATGAAGCAGTTGAGGAGGTTTGCGTGACTAAGACCTGAGGTGCGGGTTGATACCGCCTCAAACTCTGAAAGATAATCCGATACAGTGGTAGTTTGCTTCAATTTAAATAGCTGTGCTTCATGATTAATAAACTTAGAGGGGTCGAATCTACTTTCCAATTGTTGTGTAAAATTTTCCCAAATTGACAGTTGAGATGTCGAATGCATCCATTAGTACCATTATAGTGTCATGCCGGTCATATAGAACGCGGCAATAGTGAGTTTCTGGTCTGGCGAGGTATTGTGGTAGATGAAAAATCGTTCTATTTGGAATATCCATCCATGTACATTCTCACCATTAAATAATGGAATTTCTAACTTGGGTAATCTGGGGGAAGAAGCTGGTTGTGGGTTTGTTGTGGAAGTAGGTGTATGGGCCATAAGTGGTAGGGCTGTGGAGGTTGAAGACGAAGATGAAACAGGGTGAATCAGGGGTGATATGTTTAGTCGAGGTAATAGTGGAGGTGGTGTAGGTGGTTTGCCCAGATTAGAAAGCTTACTCAGAATATCTTGGAGGACAGTGGTGTGCAAATCAATAGAGTGATTCAACTTGTCAAGGGATTCAGTGTGATGTTTATGAATAGATTCCAAGGTGGCTGAATGATTGGCTATCACATTGGATTGTTCCCGGTATTGTTCATTGAGCTTAGAAAGTTGTTCATCTACAGCTTTCGATCGAGTGACCATTCCTTCAATGGCCATGGCGGTTCGATTCTCAACGATAGCACCAAATATTGCAACAGCTAAATTCAAAAGAGCAGATTGGCAGAGAATAAGAGTAAAATAAGCGAAGGAAGTTGAGAAGAGAGAGAGAGAAAGAAGAAGAGACAAAGAGATTGCTGGGGAATATTTTCATATCCCTTTTCAAGTGCCTTTCATTCCTTTATAATACATTTTGTACAACCATAACAGAATTCTGTTTTTCACTCCCTACCCTTCCTCTCAATCATTACAATGATCAATACAGCTCACACCAATCAGGTGATAACATAATCACTATATTTTGCCGGTATTTTCTTGGTTCATGGCGCTCTTCCTTGCAGTGGGCTTTCTTGGGCCTATTCCTGAAAGTTATTGTTATCTCGGCTTGCAACAATATGTTTATTAATCTAGCATTAATTTTATCTACTACAGTTTGAGAAAACTTTTCTTGCTATTAGTAGTTTAAAAATAAATTACGTGATAAAACATGAGATTAATGATTTAATGATATTATATTTATTTATGTTGATAAAAACTTATCTATAAATGTTGACGGTGAATCAATTATACGACCACTTCATAATATCTTCATAATATGAAAATTCATCAAAATGAAACACTTAAAATTTATCATTTTAATTTTTTAGCTATTACTTAAATCTAATATTGTATAGTGTATATTTTTTAGCTTCCCCATTGAATATATATATCAAATAAGTTAGTACAGAAAAATTTCCAGGTATGCGTTGCGAAATTACTGTTGGAGCATCATGTAAATTGAAGTCAAAATCCAAATTATCAATTGATGTATTGGAAAAAATAAGTCAAATCCAATACATAACTTCAAAAAGCAATATTCACTCGCATATATAACTCAAATCAAAATTATTAATTGATATATAAAAAAATAAATCAAGTTTGATGAATAATTTCAAAAAGCAATAGTAAAATTCTACCCATATTTTGAAATATGTGATTGTTACAAAATTACCATTATAAAATTCTAAATTCCACTTTGGCCCTTAATCACACTCTAAATATTTTTTTATTAGACTTCAAATTTTATTTAAATTTAGTTTAAGATTTTTTTTTTGGTTTATTATATGTTATACGAAATATAAATTATGGAATATGATTAAGAAATCGGCATTTGAAGTTATATAGTAAGCAATATTTCTCACTTTTATGTAAGTAAATTTCAAAAAAGTTAGTCTTAAAAATTCTTATTGTTTGTGTTTGGTAAGAGTGAAATAACTTCGACTGTTAGTTTTTTCTTTTTAATTTCAATCTCTTATTTATTTAGTAAATGGATTATAAATTGACTTTATATGTTATTGTCTTTCTAGAAACTTCTATGTGATTTTTCCTAATTTAAAATTAAAATAATATTTATAAATTCTTAATTTTTAATTCAAATTATAATTTTAATGTCACTTCTCTAAACATATTTCAAATACATTATACATGAAGGTTTTTTTTTTTAGCAAATTATACATAAAGTTTAAACATGTTACATACTTATGATAAATATACTTTAGACACATTATAAACAACGCATATTATACAAATTTTGTTTCACATATTTAACTAAGGAAAAATTATAAAACTGTCCCTGAATTTTGTTGAAATATATTATTTTGCCTATCTAGTTTTAAAAATAGACTCTTCTACTTTTATATTTTGATTTTATTAGGCTAATTTGTCCTTATATTAAAATAACACCCTATTTTCAATGTTTTTTGGTAATTACTCAATTAATCTTACTAAACCTGTGAATTATTATTTATTGTTGAATGATCAGTAGTTTTTTTTTTTATCATAAATCTCAAATTCATTTCCGAATTTGTATTACATTCTTTTGACTACATTCTTTTGACGTAGTAGTTGTTAAAAGCTGAATTTCAAACTTATGAGTGGAAAAAAAAAAAACTATAAATACTTATAGAATAAACAATAATTCATAAGGTTAGTAAGGTTAATTAGGTAATTAGCTAGAAAATCATTGAAAAATAATGTGTTATTTTAATTTTAAAAAAAAGCCGAATTAGTCTAATAAAATCAAAATATAGAGATAAAAAATTTTATTTTTAATACTAGAGTGGCAAAACAACATATTTCAATCAAACTCAGGGACGATTTTATAATTTTCCCTTTAAATAATATACTATAAATTTTTGTGAAACATGTTTTATACGTTCTCTTTAAAAACTAAGAATATTGTTACATTGATTTGTTTGATTTTTTTTTTTGGTAGTATTGGATGTCCTGGTTGATTGCCAAAAAACTAATGATTGATTATAGTAAGCTTCTTTACTCTAATTTTAAACACAATGTAAACAAAATATAAAACAAATATAAAAAATATATGTTTAACCTATGTTAAACTTTTTAAATATATCTTAAACAACATGTTATATTAAAAATAAGATATAATTCTTTTTAAAAACATAATTTATATTATTTATTTAAACACAATGTAATTTTCAAAGGCCAAGGAGTTGGCGCAGTGGTTGACTGCTCCGCTCCTTTACCCGGGAGACCCGAGTTCGAGCCTTACCCCCTCCCCTAGATTAGATTTACTGCTTTCCTCATGTATCCAAAAAAAAAACACAATGTAATTTTCTTACAATAATTTTTTTTTTTTTCAATTGAAGTGTCCATTAATTACATGTTTACTAATTATAGTAAACTTATTTGCTCCTATTATTTTAAACTTATTGTAAACATACGTTGAACATGCTTTAAACATATTATTATTAGTACGTAAGTTTATTTTCACCCGCCGTATTGTAACAATTTGATACTCAAAGTTTAATTAGTAACTTTCCCCTACTTTAACTTTAATTTTAAAACACCAATAGCATTTTTGGTTGAAATTTCCACATTGTAATCGGTAAGATATCTACGTGACACACTTTAAATTAAAAATTTATTACTTTATTGCATGTGAAAATAAAATATAATGTATTATTATTATTATTATTATTATTATTATTATTATTACCTCCATTCCTAAATAATGGAGTTTTTACTGTACGTTTGCATTTTTCCTCATATTTTACTTTTCAATTTGCCCTCAAAAAGTAGGTGAGAGAATGTATTTTTATATAAAATTTCTACATATGTTGTCTGCACATGAGGGTAAAAATAAATATTTTAATAGAGCTGTCAGTATGATGGAGAGGATGGCAGCTAAACACGTGGTTTATACAAAAAGAAAGGTAGGTAAGGACTGTAGATATTTTAGGCGCAAAAAATGAAAAACTGTAGCCAACTTAACACCTACCTACACAAAATCGAGCAAAGTGCACTCTGTTCGAACTGACATACCCATTAAATTTGAATATTTTGAGAACTGGGTGGATTAAGGTTGGAGAGAAAATGAAAATTTTATTTCCTCCCACTGCAAAAATAGTGCGTATTTTGAGAACTGAGTGTATTTTCAAAACTAAATGTGATCAATTTGTCCAATATAGGTGCAACATATAATAATACTATGTATATGCGCCATTTTGGTTGCATATTAATGATTGTGCACCCTTTTCATCATAGCTAACGTAATGGTTGTGTGCATTTGTTATTTGTTTTGCACTATTTTCTAACACTTCGCACCTAACTCATAATGTTTAGCTTAATATAAGTTGGCCGCATCTTTTTATGTTTTGCACTCAAACTATCTACAAACGTGACCCATATATCCTTTGCTATAAAACACGCGCTTTCTTGTCTCCTTTGCTTGATTTTGTGTATTGAGTGTTAAATTCATTCAAGTTTTATTTGAATGTTTAGGTGGTGAAGGTTAGAGGGATAATGAAATTTTCATTTCCCTTTTAAAAAACAGGGCGTATTTTGAGAACGGATTTTATTTTGCATAGTGATTGTGGCCAATTTTTTCAATGTGGATGCAAAACATATAATAGTACCCTACATATGTACCATTCTGGTTGCATATAAACATTTGTGCACCATTTTTCTTTATTTGCATAGTGGTTGTAAGCATTTGTTATTTGTTTTGCTTTATTTTTTAAGACTTCGCACGTAACTCATAATGTTTAGCTTAACATAAGTTAGCCGCATCTCTTTATATTTTGCACCCAAATTATCTACAGTCTTAACATACACATTCTCTACTATAAAACATGCCTTATCTTTATCTCTTTTGCCACCTTTTGTGCCAGCCTAATAGACCCAATAAACAATTCATTTTTTTCCCACTCAAAGCACTAAAAGATAAAAGATATAATTGTCATAATTCTATTAAAATAGCTTAAATCTATTATTTGGAACTACTTAAAATGCCAAAAAAAATCATAGTTTATAGAAATGGATTTATTATTATTATTATTTTTTTAAAAATAATCATTGAGTTGAGATTATCATATCGAGTTCATCATAATCAATCAAAACACAAAGTTGTTTAAGGGCTTTCCTCTTTTTTGTTGGTCCTTTAGCAATTAAGAGAGGAGTGAATTAGTGGCCTTCTAAAAAATTGAAGTGGAAATTTGGTGGACAAATAGAAGGATTTTATAATGATTCAGCCAAACTCTTGCCTACATCCATTTCTCCAATTCTAGAAAGAATTGGGTTCCACTAATCACAATTGAATTACAAGAGGTTTTAACAAGTTCATCTCAAACTTAGGGTTTGTGCTCACCCCAAACTTACAAAAACAAATTAGTGTTTAAAGATCAACTAAAACTATCACTCACAACAAACAAAAATTGGATTTAATGCTTACCCAACTAACACTTTTAAGAAATAAATAAAAATTAAATGTTTGAATATTAAAGCTCAAAGAGGTTATTGAAAGTATTAATGCAGTAGCTGTATAACCTCTTTAAAACAGATTGAGTATTTATAACCACAATTAATAAACTAGCCGTTAGAAAGAGGATTGAAAAATCTGTTTAGGAATTATGTGACCATCGCGATCGTGACGATTGTTGCGGGCGCGACCTCTCACAAAGATTTCTAAACGGGCTTCAGCGGCTACCTGTTATAACAGCTTTTCAATTAATGCACAAGCAGTTGCTTCTGACTTCCATACAGTCGCGGGCACGATGGTAGGGTAGCGAGTGTGACGTGGTGGTTTTTAGCTTGTAACTGCCATTTGAAGTTGAGTGTCGCGAGCTGGCCTGTTGCGGGAGCGAGCGTGACATCAACGCATGGGTACGCCGAGCCCTCGTGAAGATTTGGTCGCAAGCATTCCAGGGTCGCTTGGAACTTTTGGAACTCCAGATGAATTAAACATGTTTTATGAGCGAGCGCAACTATGGTCGTCGTGGGCGTGATGCTCTTACCATGATACATCTTGACAGCGCTGACTTTGTCACGAGCATTCCAGGGTGTCCTGAAACTTTTCATAAGCAGACGACGTAGGGGTTGAACAAGTGACTAACTGATATCATTATCAAATTGAACTATTTTATATTATTTTAGACTCACAGCCACAAGAGCTAAACAATCGTTTTAATGAGGCAAACAAAAATTACTTTGTTGTATTTCATGTTTGAGTCCTAAAAATTCTTTCTCCCAATTTTAAAAAGAAAAACCAATAGAACTTGCAAAATTATATCCAAGAGAATTTTCAGAAGTAGATGTCCAATTCTTTTGAAGACAACTAGATGTTTATAAAGTTAAATTTTTCAAAGCCTGCATTTTCGCAATTATAAAGAATTTTCGATCTTGCTCAAATGTTAGTTGCAACGAAAAATATACAGTGTATTCTTTAGTGTACAAGTTTATTATTCTAGCATTCGTTTTACCTATTGTAATAATTTTGGTTGAACGATATTTTTCTACTATGAATATTATAAAAAATAAGTTATGTAATAGAATAGGATAATATTATTTTTTATGTTAAGAAATATTTTTTTAGAAGCGTTCATAAAAAATCGATTATACGACAATTTTAGAATATAAAAAATTGTAATTGTAAACACTCAAAATTATCAATATAATTTTTAATTATTATATTAATTTAATTTCGTCCTACCTGTATACATCTTCTGGGTTGGCAAGTTTTCACTATTAATTTTTTTATTTCTTTTAATTCTCTGCACCGATTTCTGAATCATGCACAGCTCTAAATGGAGTCCATGGACTGCCTTCCATATTAATAATGCACATGAATATCTCATCAAAAAAAAAATAATAAGGTATTGATTTACTTTTAACAAAATCATAAAGTTTGTATTTGGATAAATTGATCATGGAATGACCAATGAGAAATTATATAGTGTTTCGCATGTAACAAATAAAATTGGCATTTACTACCTCTGTGTTTTCAGGTTCTTTACGTTTCCATTTTTTGGTGTGTTTTTTATTTCTTTACATTTCCATTTATGGTAAGTTTTGTAATTATTTATTATTATTTTTTTATTGATATTGGTGAAAAAGTAAATTTTTAAGAAGGTTAGTAATTGTTTATTATTATTTTTATTTTTATATTGATGAAAAATTGATTTTATTGGTATCGGTGAAAACCAAATGTAAAGAAATGAAAAAACGAAGGTAGTAATTTTTAGGAGCACTATATGTGATCAAGTTGACTCGTATTCACGTGGATGGTTTGCCTCAACCAATGGAAAAATTATTCATCTCATCCCGTGATTTCTGATGTGAAGGACTTCTCCACGTGTCACACACTCATCGTTGATATAGGAAACTTTGGGTACAACGCGATGCACAGTATTACACCCCCATTTTTGTAATTTTATTTTTGCCAGTGGGATTGTCTAGAAACTAGACTCCAATGATGCGTTATTATAAATAATACTATAAACCTTTTGTCTCTCTATAAAGAAAGAAAAAATAAAATAAATAAAAAAGAAGGGTATAATATTGCTTGGGCAAGGCGCTATTGGCTAGTTTGAGGGATTTTTGTATATTTAAGGAAGGGACTCACTTCGTTCTCATTCCCAACCCTCCAATTTGTTGTTGGAGACCCATCATTTCAGAGGAGGAAGAAAATATAGAGAGACAAATAATGGAAGAAACCAAGTCAAGATTTAAGAGGATTTGTGTGTTTTGTGGTAGCAGTTCAGGAAAGAAAGCTAGCTATCAAGATGCTGCAGTTGAGTTGGGCAAGGAGCTGGTAACTAATTATTTAATTAATACATTTATCAAAATCTTATTCCGTTTTTAAAATCCTAATTTTTCAAAGTTAAACCCATTTGTATTTTCAGTTTCCGTTTCTGGGTTTTGGAAACTAATTTTAAATTTTGATCTAATGTTTGTTTGTTTCATTTTTCAGTCCTCATTGTTTTTGTGCTTTGGGGATTCTACTTTTTATCCAATGGGTGCAACGAAATCCTGTTTTTGAAGTTTGCTTCTGTGTCTAGCGTTATTGATCATAAAGCGTTTGTTGTTTTGTCAAAATGGTATTCTAAAATGTTTGTATTAATTATTTGGTTCCAATTTTGAGGTAATGGTAGCGGTGTGCTGCAAGTTGCAACAAACAAGGTCTCCTCAACGTGGGCTTATGATTGTTTTTGGGTTAATAATCCTAATAAGAGGGAGGGAGAGAGAAGAAGGTTTTAGGGTTTATGTTTGGCATGAAAGGATGCTAGCTGTAACCTGCCTGTCAGTTGAGCAGACTTCTTGCATGATCCTTTTTCCTTCGTTGTTGAGTTTTCCAATTTTTTTAATTCAAATAAAACCCATTTTTAATTTTATTGTAAAAACAATTTCTTGAGTCTTGCCAACAAATGAAAAGAAAACAATTATAAAAAATTGCTTGCTTGTTTCTGGGGAACCAAACGTGCTACCTTGGTATCATGACTTTGTTTTAAGCATGTCCTTTTAATCTATTACCATAAGGACTAAACCTATATAATCTTTGTTTATGGGTACTCCTTAAGTTTGCTTCTTTCAGTCACTATATTAAAGAGGCCTTGAATTGAAGCTTATTATTATTACTACTGTTTTCGATGGTGTTATTGCTTATTGGAATTCGTGACACGTTAATGGGCTTGGTTTTCGATGAATTTTGAAGGTGGAGAGAAGGATTGATTTGGTCTATGGAGGTGGGAGCGTGGGATTGATGGGTCTTGTTTCTCAGGCAGTTCATGATGGTGGGCGCCATGTTTTAGGGTTAGTCTCTTTCTATCTCTCTCTCTTTCACTTTCACTTTCTTTTTCTTATCTGGTCTTTTATCTTGGGATGTCAAGTAATAATTATGTACCAAAAGGAAGAAAAAAAAAAAAAAAAGATTGGATAGGTTTTTGTTCCAAAAGACAAGCATCATTTTTTCTCATGATAGTTACCCTCTCTTCTCTACTACAGGAAGTTTGAGTCTGAAATGGTTTCTTCGCTTTCATCATTACCATTACTTATTTTTCCTTTCCCACCTGCTCCAGTCAATTCACGTGTCCCAATTTTCCACGAAAATAGAGTTTTCAATTTTTCAACCTACGTAAAGGCAAACATCATGGCACCTTGCATCGTTGGAAACTTTTAATGAACACAGAGAAAAAGAATAACCCTTTGGATGATAAATTGGTGTTTTGTTGTTGGGGGTGTGGGCACTGGGCATGGTACCAAACCTCAATTATCAATTTTCATTAACATGGTCTACAATGAACAATGCAGTATAATATCTAAAAGTGTTTGATAACAAATGTTTGGAAAGGTGGTCTTTTAGTAGTCTTTGGTAAAGCAAAATCTGTTTTGGTCCTTGCATTGTCAGTTGAATACCGTGAATTCCTGATCTTGAAAAAAAAGGATACTGAAAAGCTTTGGTAGAGAAGCATGTAAACTTTAAGGCAGTGATTAGAATAGAGTACCTTGCTTTCTTCTTTCTTGCAAAAAAATTAAATATCATGTTCATGAATAGTGTAAAAGGGATCACCCCCACGTTATCTTGAAACAAGGGAAAAGACTCTTTTATCCTTTCTGAAAGATTGCATAACTGTGTTTTCTTTTTTCTATTCTATCTGGTGCAGACAAGTGGTGTTTATTAACAGTATGTGATTGTTTTGCAGGGTTATTCCAAAGACACTAATGCCTAGAGAGGTTAGTTCATAGACACTGATACTCTACTAAAAAGGACATCATTTTGAGTTCTTGTAACACTACTTTGTGTAATAATAACATCTTTACTAGGATGCAAGCTAGTACATTGCCTAATAGAAAAGTAGAGTGCTTTTGTGACAGACGAGTCTGTGCCTATAGCTGCATTTATTTTTCTTTGAAGACACTATTAGTATTTAATTAGCCCATTTTAATTCTTTAATTAACGGATAATTTAATAAAATAATTAGTGGGAATTTTGATTGTTAATAGGTTTTCCAAAGAATTTAATTTATTGAATTAATTAGTAACATAAGATGATATGGTTCCAGATAATTGGTCAGACTGTTGGAGAAGTGAGAGCTGTCTCTGATATGCATCAAAGAAAAGCTGAGATGGCACGTCAAGCTGATGCCTTTATTGCTCTTCCTGGTAAGGGTTTTTAGTTACATGGATAAATTTATCTATGAAAAAAAAAAAATACATGGATATGTTTATTGTTCTGATGGAACCTTAGATTTGATCCGCAAATCTTATTCTCCCTAAAATGATTAGTGATAATTAATATAATCAATTTTCATGGCATGTTACCTTTATTAACGACAGGGGGCTATGGTACCCTCGAAGAATTGCTTGAGGTCATTACATGGGCTCAACTCGGTATTCATCGCAAACCTGTAAGATACTCTCATCGTTTCCTTTCTGTACTTGAGGTTGATGAAATCTTATGTTTGGGTTTCAAATTGTTGGTTATTTGTCAATTTCTTTTGGACAAAAATGAAAAATTTGTGATCAAATTTCAAATTATGTGTGAAGTGACGTGCTAATAAACCAGTGAATGTATAGAATTGTAAGTAACAAATTCCATTGAAGCTAAAGATAAATGTCATGTTGCGACTACCTAAGAGGAATGTATGAAGAAATCATGCTAATTTTTTTCAGTTAAAACATTAATACGTGTCATTACCTGTTTGCTAGAATTGTGTGCTAATGATTGTACCAAATGTACAATTATTGTGATTAAGACTCCGAAAATTAGAGCAAGAAACTAATGAGAGGTCAACATTTTAATGCTTTTAGAGGTTGGTTTCCAAGTTTATAGAAGAAAGTAATTAAGTTCTTAATTATAAGAATAAGAGAAGTTGTATAAAATGAACTTGGAAGAAGTTGTAAAATAAAGAAAAGGACTCGGTGTAGTGGAAAGAGAATCTTAAGGAACAACTATGTCCAATATGTCTCCCATAATCCACAAATTATTAATTTGAAAACTAAGACAAAAAAAAAATTATTGGATTAAGGGAATCAAAAGCAATAAATATATTGGTCTATATGCTTTGAACAACCCATGAAATTGTAATGGGTTCGCACAACTGAGATTTTAATTGCCATTTCGTTTAAAACCCTCTTTAGTAAAACACATATAATTAAACTCCATATGTTGCATGAACATGATGTCATGTTATATGGTCTGAACTTAGAGCTAATACGCAAATTTCACTTTATTAAAATATTTGTGGTTGTCTCTAAAGCTTGATATAGAGATTGACAAAAACATCTTTGATATGTTGTGTTTCTCGAGTGCATTTGGATGGCCCTCATTCTCTTTTTTTTTTTTTTTTTTTTTTTGGGGTCAATAAATTTCATAAATCAATCTCGATAGAAAATTAAGGAAAAAGCATCAAATCATGTGGTATTCACATGGAAAGATAACTTAAGATATGCTTTTCCAATCATAATCATGGTTCATGATTTGAATTAATTAATTGATTAAATGATATCTCCCGTTGAATGGGAGAGAAATTCTAAACTATAGTTGTAAAGAAATGCAACAGTGCCTGGTCAAAGCAAGGTGCTTGTTGTGTATGTTAGGTTACTTTACGCGGTTGTTTATCTTGATGTTGAGACTTTGATATTATAGTTTAAGCAATAATTTAGTTTTATTTTAATGGTTAATTATTTATTTATTTGCAGGTGGGTCTATTGAATGTTGATGGGTATTATAATTCTTTATTGTCTTTCATCGATAAGGCCGTGGATGAAGGCTTCATATCGCCAACTGCACGTCGTATTATCATTTCTGCACCAACTGCTAAACAACTGGTCAGACAACTTGAGGTGCTTATTAAACTCATTTCCTTCTTATCTTATTTATGTAAAATTATGGTTTGGTTCAGCCAAAATTTTGCAATTGTTACTTCTTTGAAGAATAAAAGTTGACTTGTATAATTTTAAGATTTCCTTTTTCATTATACAAAATTCATAGTTGCTTTATTCCCAATCCCCTTGTTTCTTTAGCAATATAAGCAGCAACCCACTATTGTAAATTTAAAGTCATCACCTATTCAATTTTTGGTAGCTTATAATTATACTCGTGTTGTTAGCATAATAACCACCAGTTTTTACAAGTTAAATGTTTGATAAATTATGACGATGCCTATACATGGTTGAACTGGGTGAATAAATATTGATTTCGCCGTTGATCAATAAATATTAACATATCGGTTTAATGTTTATATGCAACAGGATTATGAACCGGAATATGACGAGGTAACATCGAAGCTGGTGTGGGAGGAAGTTGATCGACTAAATTACGTGCCTGGATCAGGAGTTGCTGCATAGTAGCAAAGGATGGTGGGGCTTTAAAGGGATCCTTTTTGTTCTTTTGGGTAGTCAGTATATATACCTTTTTGTTAATATAAATATATACGGTATAGAATACCGTACATGAGAAGTGCAGGAAGGTATGAATTTTAGAAAGGAGGTTTTTTGGAATAGGGCAGTAAAATGTTGAAACCAAATGTGTCTCAGATGTATAGTGTGTTTGAAGGGAAAAGAAGGAAAGGTGCTCTCTTGCCCTTTTCTTTTACTTTTTTTTCGTGAAAAACTGAGAAAGAAGGAAGGAATCAATTAAATTAAATTAAATTAAATTCAAAGCTCATTATGGTAGTTTAATTTGTTTAGGAGGAAATTGTAAAGTCAAATTGTCTGTATCCATTTGAATGGTCAAATGGGTTGCTTAAATATATGCAATATTCTTTACCATTATTTATTATTTTTGAAGATCTTTCCTGGAAGGTGCCTCTTGTCTATTCTTGCTCCAACCAAATCATATTAAAATTATGGGTTTGTTCGCAATTTTAGGTTGAAATGTCGAAAAATGAAGAAGTGAACTTGCTATAAGCCTTATTTTGGGGAAGCGATATAAATTAATCGCAAGGATAGCAAGTAATTCAATGATAAGTGAAATTTATAGTTTCATTCAGATCCATGATGCGTATCTATGACTAAGGTGGTAAACAAACTTATATAGTTTGCAAATAAGTTGGGACTTTGGCTCAATAAAAGCTTGAGCAACAAAGAGCAAGGGCAAAATTCTGCCTAGGGAAAGTCTGTCATGGGGGCGAGAGGATCTTAAGCCTTTGGTTGTCAATTCTTTCTTTTCTTCTTTGCTCTCTCTCCTCTCATTTTTGACTCTGAGATACTCTCAGCTACGACATCCTTACGCCACCTATTCTAACTTTGCTTTACATATCCATGAGCTCGATGAAGCTAAGGGAGCTTTTCGGGCTAGCTTGTTTGCTAAGGGATCATAATTGCAATTAGGGCTGCAAACGAGCCGAGCCGAGCCAAGCCGAGCTGAGCATTGGCTTGTTCGAGCTCAGCTCGTTTATTTGACGAGCTCAAAAATTAAGCTCGAGCTTAGCTCATTAACTAAACAAGTGAGCTCGAGCTCGACTCGTTTATTTGATGAGCTTGAGCTCAGCTCGTTTATTAAACGAACGAGCACTGAGCCACTCGACTCATTTACACATAAAAGCTGCAAATGAGCCGACCATTGACATGTTCGAGCTTGGCTCATTTATTTGATGAGCTAAAAAATTAAGCTCGAGCTCGGCTCTTTTTTTTTTTACGAGCCTGAAAATTGAGCTCGAGCGAGTATTTAACAAGTCAAGCATCGAGCCACTCGGCATATTTGCACCCTTAATTGCAATTGTTTATCATGGCATGCATTGTCTTAGACCAACTTTCCTGGAAGGTGCCTCAATTGGTGTTAAGGATGTCTCGGAGTTATCCTGGAACAATTGAGCTAGCACTTAGAACTTCTTGATGCTTTGAGGGGAAAGATCCTAATACCACTTTTGTGCCAGCCCGGTGAGGGTGGACGAGAAGTATTTGCCTTTGATGACGTTGGTATTGTGTGTTTCCAACTTTCCATGGCTTACATGTAAGCCATTATGTGATATCGGGGGTCAGTGGTCCAGTCGAACGACTTCTATAACTGGGGCACGTAAAAGCGCTTAGGAACATGTTTTGAGGCTACCTTTTGGTGCAAAGTGGAGTTAAGCTTCAAATATTTCTTCTTGCTTGTTGCTTTTTTCGTCCCATCAGAGGACGAGCTGGCTATGTGCTTTTCCTTCTTATTTGGGGAACTCTCCTTGTTCTTCTCGTACTTGCTACTTACTCTTTCATCCTCGTCCCCGATTATTATCTCTTCCGTAGTACCTTTCCAGGTCTCCTAAGAGCGACATGCCATTCCACCCTCCTAGGTTTTGGCTTCCTCTAAGTTGGCTAGTAGCTTCGCCAAAAACCCTTTTTTTTTTTTTTTTTTTTGTTTTTACCTGAAATTCTAAGTGTCTAAAACAATGCCCAATAGATTTTTGAGCCTCCAAATAATATTAAATTGATTTTTAATGAAAATTATAACCCGTAACATAACCAATTTATTAACATAAATTCAACCCTAGTAATTCCCAAATAAACTTAATGTCATTTCCCCTCATTTTTTTTAAAGAAATAATATTTAAGAAAATCAAAATACGATCCTGGTTTAGGTACTAAACTTACAACAGTTAGAAAAAATATTTATTTACATATTAAAAATCATTCTAAAATATTTTAAAATATTTTTCCCTAGAATTAAACATCCATAAGCTTATTATATAAAAATTCAGGTTAATATCACCTTTCTATAATTTTTGAAAAATCTCCAATGTTTCTGTTTAAAACTCTATACAAAACAGTTTTTATATTTAAAAGAAAAAAAATTAAATAAACTCAATTTGTAAAGAAGAATGCCAAATTCAAACACAGGAAATTACTAGATTATCCATAAATAAGTTCAAAGACCAATTATATTTTATACCACAAGAATTTTAAAAATTCTCATTAAAAAATTCTCATTTGAGAACCCGTAAACCTTTATTTTTCAATTAATCAAAATAATATAAAATAAATAAAAATAAAATGAAATAATTAAAATAAATATGATAACAACTCATTTCATGCCTAATATGTTTTTAGCCAAAATGCAAGTAGATTAAAGATAACAAGCCAAAAACCTTAAAAATTCCCAAAAATACACAAATAGGCTGCTGGAGTAGACACTCAAACAATATGACACATCACCTGCCTGGCACGACGAACGACTGGAACACAGAACAAATGACAGGAGGAGATATAGCTGAATGACACCCTGGTCGAACAACATCACGCCCAGACCCCAAAACGCCAATAACCCCAAATTTCAGCCAAAAACCTTTTCTTTTTGTTTCGTTTTGTGTTTACCTGAAATTGTTTGGTTTGAGGGTAAGTAAAAGCAAATAAGGATAAGAAGATGTGAAGTTTACTCCTATTTAGGATAAAGTTAGATATAAGCCTTATCTTCTTTTATCCCTCACAGCTCCCATTTTTTCTCCCTTCAAATTGGGGTGTGAGTAGAGGTAAACTATTTCTTGACTTAATTTAAATTTTATTTTGTCAATTATACTTTATATATTTTATTAAAAATTCAATTATCAATTTATTTTATATAATATCTTGGAGGGTAATTTTGTAATATAATTAATTATTTAACGTTTCTCTCACCTCTATCTATCTCTCCTTACTTTTCCATTAATTAACTTCTTTTCAAATATCATCTAATTTTTAACCATTTTTACCATTATCTCACTTACCCTCTTTTACCGTTCCATTAATTACACATCCTTCACCCCATCTAAACATAGTATAAAACACTCCCCCCAATAGATTTTCTTCTCCTCTACGTACAATCAAATCGATTTTTAATTCAAATCATAACCCCCTAACATAATTAACCAATTTATTAACATAAATTCAACCCTAGTAACTTCCAAATAAACCTATGTTAAAAAAAAAACTCCCAAATAAAAATAAACTTAATTTTATGTTTCTTTTTTTTTCAGAATTAATATTTAATTAAAAATATTTTTCAATAGTAAGAAAAACATATTTTCACATTTATGAAAGTTATTTTCATTAATAAACACATTGGAAAATATTTTAGCAGCCCTGAATGATCAAAAACATCGAATATGCAAAATATCAATATTATAGTCAAAACAATCATTGAAAAGTCTATATTACAAATTTAAACATTGAGAACTTAGAATCAAACGTTAACAATTCTCGAAGAACAAAACACCCGAAAATGATCCAAATATACTCGAAATCGAAAAATAGAATATTATAATTAAAAAGACCATTTCATTGTCCCGAGTATCAATTAAATATTTAAATGACATGAAGACATCAAAAACAACATATGGATACAAATTATCATTGTGCCCATGCCCCTAAAGATGCAAAATTACTATTTTGCCCTTGATGTTCTAAATTTCAAAAACGAAGAGTTTTACAGAGGATAGTTGAGGTGTCTTCTCGGATTGTTGTTTGGGAGGAAGGTTGAAGTTAGGAATGGGGTTGGGTGTCTCTTGTATGAGCTGGGGTATGATACCTCATAGTAAGGGACTACGGCTTGCATTTGCAGGTCAATGTTGGTCGGGAGCACTGCCAATGGATTCCAGTTTGAGGCATCATGAGTGTATTACGAATGGGGTTGGCATTTGCAAGGGCATGATTAGTTCTTGCATGTAAGAAGGAATGGTATGATAAGGGAAAATGGTTCTTGGAAGGGAATTTTGATTAGAATTTTGGTATTAATGGTTAGGAATGGCATTTGCAAGGTAGATTGAGTGTATATTCCTTTACCAATACCTAGCCGACCATAGGAGAGTATATCTATAGATTTTTTTTGGAGGGTTGCCTAAAAGTAAAAGTGAAATGATTACTTGTTTGTAATTGTGGATCGATTTAGTAAAATGGTCATTCTTATCCCATGTAAAAAGACCATAATTGGAGAAGGAGATGCTAAACTTTTCTTTCAACATGTTTGGAAACATTTTGGCTTTCCTAAATCGATTATTTCTGATAGAGATAGTCGATTCTTAGGACATTTCTGGATGTCATTATAGGGAATGATGGATACTAAATTAAAGAGAAGCATTGCTTCCCATCCATAAACAGATGGGCGAATAGAAGTTATCAACCGGACTATGGTGCATTTATTACAAGGTTATAACTCAAAACATTCAAAGACTTGGGATGATAGTCTCCTTTACTTACAATTTGCTTTCAAATGTGCAATTTATGGTTCTACTCTCAAATCTCCATTTAAGGTTTGTTTAGGTTATTTACCTCAAAATCCCTTTGATATGGCATTTACAATAAGTGAACAAACCATTAAACGGAAAAGAAGAAGAAGAACATGTTCGAGCACAAAAATTTGTTGAACAAATTAGAACGATACATACAAAAGTAGATGCATAGCTACAACATTCTCAACAGAGGTATAAAGCTAGCCATGACAAGCATTGTGTATCATATAACTTTAAGGAAGGTGACTTAGTATGTTTACATCTTGATAAGGAACAAAAAAAAAACTCAAACTTATTCATTGTGGTCCATTCAAGATCATTAAACAAATTAGTGAAAATGCATTTCAACTTGAATTACCACCATACATGCTTACTCAATTATTAATGCCAAGAAGTCAAAGATTTTTGAACCATTTTTTTTTTTTTTATTGATTGTAATGAAGAAACTAATCTTCTGTCAATTGATGATTTATGGTATGACCAGGAAGATCCTTTGATAGAAGATTCCATCTCAGAACATAGGATTCATAAAAAACCAAACATAAATCAAGACTCATAAATGGAGAAGCCATGATGCAAGAGGATCTTACAATAAATAATAATAATAATAATAATAACCGATACAAAATTAATGGTTTAGAAAATGTTTTGTTATAAATTTTTAATTACTTATGATTTAAAACTAATTTGATTATAAATCATTGATCATTTATGGTTTATAATCATTTGTTATTTCTAATTTTGTTATTTTAGTATTTCAAACTTTTGTATATACATAAATTCTTTAATAAATTAATCAAGCAATTTAGAAATCAATTTTATTCATCTTTTCTATTTCTTATTTTGTCTTCTAACTTTTCTTCTCGTTTAGAGAAGTTGACTTTCAAAGAGAAGCAACAATTTCTTATTCTTATTTAACAAGAATTAAAAGTTCTATCACCTAACAATTTTGGATCACTGAGTGTGGCCGCTTGCATATTCAAGTGTTACCTAACTGTATTCAACAGCAACCTCACCTCCTTATCTACCTCCTCCTTTTTTTTTTTTTAACATAGATCTACCTTCTCCTTCGTCTAGTGCCAAAGTCAAATTCAAAAATGCCTTCTTGGACCAAAACCCTTAATAATAAACTCAATTCCATCCTCCATTCACTTGCGTTCCTCCACTTCTTTGGACTCTTATGTGGATGAGGGAACTAAAGGCTAAAAAGTACAAAATAAAGAAGTTGGTGCTCAGGAAGAAGAAATAGAGGATGAGGGTGAAAATATTAATGTAATTTTCAATTAATAAAAGTTCTTTTTTATATATTTCTCTCTTCTTTTTTTTCTTTTTTTCGTTCTTTTAATTTTTTGCCCAAGGAAGAGAAGAATTGTGTTCTTTTGAACTCGGAATTGCTTACTTGACCTTTAATTGTAAGCATTGCATACACTTGGGGAAGAGTTAAGAGTAAATTGACCTCAATTTTTTGCACTTCATTTAAAGTATCTCAATTTAACTTATGCACATATTAATCGCACTTTGATGATTTTCAAAACAACTCAAATTGTTTATCCAAAGTCAATAAGATGGAGATTGTAGTGTAAATGTGTCTTCATAATTTTGAATTTTGATTGATCATTTTTAATTGTTGAGTAGGAATATTTATCTAGTGTTTGACAAGTTTTCCAAGTAATTAAAGATCCAAAAAACTCAAGAGAAATCAAGAACAGAAACATAGCCAGCACCCGCCATAGAAATGGATTTATCTAGTTAGCACCAAAAGCAGAAGAGTCGCACTCGCCGAGGCATGTCACAGTACCCACCCATGAAGTGAATTTGTCTGGAGAGTTTTTCCTTGCAACATCTAATTAATACGCTTCATCTCATGGATTCTCTTATTCAATTCTTTAACAGCTCTTTTTAGAGATTATTGCGCAAGCTTTTTAGTGAGCCTAGAAAATTCATCTTTGTGTATAGATTCTTTGAGTTATCCTTTGTACAACTCAAAGGAAGGGTGTTAACCTTGAAATACAAGTTTGACGTTTAGAAAACTCTACTTTGTGGTAAGATTGACGGTTAGTGGAACCTAATTTATAAAAGAATTGAAGAAGTGGATGTAAGCGTTATTTAGACAACTACTATTCAATCTTGCAATTAATTTTTCCTTCACAAAAGTTATTATAGCCAACTAGTTAATAAAATTTATTAAATATTTCGAAGAAATATGAAATAAAAAATAAAAGGATTAGATGAAACATAAAATAAACCTGGTTATTTGAAGGATAGATCCTGGATTCACAACGAACAAGGACTCGAGGTTTCCATTAAGCTGCTAAAGATTTGTATTCATAACTGCTGATCATATAAAGGTATAAAATTAATAATAAACAAAGAATATGCAATCTATTTTGATTACATTTTAGGGGGCGTTTGGTTCGCGCAAGGGAAACGGAATGGAATCAGGAAAGGGAAACAAAGGACTAGAGAAACAGGGAATCGGAATACATTTCCCTATTTGGTTATGATCCAGAAACAGAGTGGTTTGCCTCCTGATTCCCTTTGTAACTATTTGGTTTGAAGTAGAGAATCAGAATCAAAATTATTATTATTAGTTGTATTATTATTATTATTATTAGCTGTATTATTTATTATTATTATT
>CATIWJ010120560.1:0-25346 GCA_949640765.1 Croton laevigatus | reverse complement strand
TGTTAGAACCGTAGCAGAAATAATGCTTCTAATAAATAAAATGAAATTAGACTCTCACTAAAGTTGAACAAGAAATAATGTAGCTTTGAATAAGAAACTATATGAAAGAAATGCAAATATCTTTAAGAAGAAAGATGAACTTCTGATTCTATATCCTACATACTATAAAATGAGAGAACTATATTACACATAAATATAAGTCTTTCCATTTGATATCCTGCTTATTATTACTCTATGTTATTATCGAAGTAACTTTGCTTTGCATTTCCTCTCTTACGTTTGCATTCTCCATAATAAGCAAATTCCATATTTAACTTTGCTAAAATATTATTCACAATTCTTCACCTCGTTCATAATTTGACAAAACAATCAAATTTTGGACGAACAAATTGCATTATCTAAATCGGCTGCACCATAGTGACCATAACTGCCTAGTACCCTGTAATCGTGATCAAACCCCTCGTAATTCTATTATGCATCCACCTCACTCAACAAGTTTGAATATTGAGTAAGTCCAAACAATGTTAGAACTTACCATCCCATCACAACCTTAGTTAACATGTCAAATGAGTTCTTACCAGTATGCACCTTCATAAGAGAAATATGAACTTCCTCTATGACATCACATACAAAATGATGTCTTATGTTGATATTTTTTCTTTGAGCGTGATGCACCTAATTCTTCGCCAAATCAATTGCACTTTGACTATCACACCTGAGATTCATACATTCTTATTTCAAACCCAGATCATTTAGAAGACCCCTCAGCCACAAAGCTTTCTTCACTCCTTCTGCCATAGCCATATACTCAGCCTCTATAGTAAATAGTGCTAGTATAGACTGTAACATCAATCGCCAACTAACTAGAGCATTGTGTATCTTAAACATATAATCAGTAGTAGATCATCGTCTATCTAGAACACCAGCATAATCCGAATTAACGAAACCACTTATTTGACATGTATCTCCACCAAAACACAAACCAGTGTTAATGGTACCTTTCAAGTATCTCAAAATCCATTTCACTGCTTTTCAATGTGCCTTTCCTAGATGCTTCATGAATTTATTAACAACACTGACTGCTTGTGAAATATCTGGACGTGTACACACCATAGCATACATTAGACTGCCAACTGCACTAGCGTAAGGTACACATTCCATATATGCTTTCTCTTCTACTATAGTGGGAGATTATTTACTAAAGAGCCTAAAATGTAGAGCCAATGGAGACACTACTAACTTAGCATTTGTCAACTTAACTTTTTAATAACCCGCTCAATGTAGTCTTTCTGACTTAAGAAAAATTTTCAGTTTGATCTCTCTCTTTTAATTTCCATACCTAGTATCTTATTCGCAGCACCCAAGTTCTTTGTTTCAAACTTTTTGCCAAGTCGAGGTTTTTTTTTCTATCTTTACCTTATTCTTTAAAGCAATAGGTATGTCATCCACATATAACAGAAGATAAATATAATAACCTCTATGAAGTTTACAAATATATACATAAGAATCATACTTACTTCTAGAGAACCCTTGTTTTGATATAAGAGAATGAAATCGCTTGTACCATCGGTGAGGGGATTGCTTCAACCCATAAAGTGATTTCTTTAAGAGTTATACATGACTTTCCTTACCCTCAACCTTGTATCCTTCGGGCTGATACGTATAGATTTTCTCATCCAAATCACCATGTAGAAAAGTTGTGTTCACAACAAGTTGTTCCAGCTTAAGATCATTATGATCAACAATACTTAATAGCACTCGAATAGAAGTATGTTTTATCATTGGAGAAAATATCTTATTGTAATCAACACTTTCTTTTTGTGCAAATCCCTTCGCCACTAGTCTATCCTTATACCTTATATCATCAGATTTTGTAGGATCCACTTTTATTTTGTACACCCACTTACAGACAATAGTAGTCTTTCCCATAGGCAATGAGATCACCTCCAATGTCTAGTTTTTATGGAGAGATTGCATCTCTTCCTCCATAGCAACTAACCTATTTTCTCTATTCTTATCTTTAATAATTTGTTTGAAGGTGACCAGCTTATCATTCTCCACCGAGAGTACATATACCAGTAAGTTTACATGTCCGTAATGCCTTAAAAGGTTTGTCTGACCCAAACTTCTACACTGGTTTGTAATTCCTCTTTGGCTTAGTGGTTGCCAAAGATGTCTTTTGCTGCTATTATAATACATATGCATTTTCCTATTGAATCTCCTCATGATCAAACTCATCATCTTCATTTTGAGTAATATCATAATTCTCCACTTGGAAATGATAACATTTGGTTGACCTTTAAATTCTATCTCAACCACTTCGGTATTTGAAGTATTTATATCACAATCATTAGAAACCATAACTTTTGATACCATGGATCTTTCATCAAAGATCACATCCCTACTGATTACAAATTTGGAGTCCTCCACACACCAAAGAAGATATTCATTAACCCTTTTTGGATACCTTAAGAATATTTCTTTCTCGACTTTTTCATCAAGCTTGTGATCTTTGACATGGTAGTAGATTGTGCACCCAAAAACTCTAAGTCTCTCATAATATGAATGTTCTCCTAACCACACTTTATAAGGTATGTCTCCATCTAAGTAAGAATTTAGGGATCGATTTATGATGTAGCAAGTTGTAGCAATCGACCTACCCACCATTTTCTACCTAACCCAAAATTAGAGTGTATACACCTTGCTTTTTCAAGTAGAGTCCGATTTCGCAACTCCATTCTATTAAGGTGTGTCTCTGACTGTCTAGTGTTTTACAATGCATTCTTGATCATAGAATTCTTTAAAATCTCCCTCTGTGTACTCCATGCCATTATCAAACCTTACTGTTTTTAGCTTTCTACCTGTTCTATTCTCCACCATTGCTCTCCACTACTTAAATATCTCCAACACCTCATTCTTATGCTTAAGGAAGTAAATCCAAGCATATTTAGAATAGTCATCAACAAATGTAATAAAGTACCTGGAACCACCCTTGGAAGTAACTTTAGCCAGACCCTAAACATCAGTATGCACATAGTCTAACAGCTCTCTGCTTTTGTGTTTGCTTGTACAAAACTTCAATCGGTGTGCTTTGCCATATACATAGTGTTCACAAGATTCTATGCATGGCTTATTCATGTTCCTCAATAAGCCTTTCTCACTAGGCAATAATAGACTCTTTTTTGACATAAATTCAGTTTGATCTTTACTTGGAATCGATTCCAATTATTAAATCTCTTGAAACATTTGTCCCAAAAAGAGGATAAAGATTACCATGACGAATTCCCTTCATCACAACCAATGAACTACGAACAACTTTTAATACTCCATTTTCAACAATCATTTTGCAGCCATTTTTCTCTAGTAAACCAAGTGAAATAAGGTTTTTTCATAAATCTAGAATATGTCCATCATGGTTTTTACCACTTTATCATGCATCTTAATTCCTACGGTACCTATCACCACAGTTTTACATGCATGATCATTTCCCATTGAAATGGTACCACCATCCTAACTTTAGTAGGTGGTGAACCACTTTCTATTTAGGCACATATGGTGTGAGGCTCCTGAATTAAGCATCCATTTACCAGAAATGAAATTTCATTGTTCTGAGATGGAGTAGCAATAATCATCTTCATCATTTGAGACGTAGCTTGCCTTTTATTGTTCTTGTTGTTTTCCTTTGAAGTTGTTGCCATTGTTGTTCTGCTTCCTAAAAAGTACCTTTTTATTCAAACAATTTGCTTTAAAGCGCCCAAGCTCACCATATTTAAAACATGCTCTTTCTGTAGGTGCTTTAGATTTTGATCTAGACTTCCTTCCCCTGCCTTATCCTCTTTCATTGGTCCTCCCTCTGGTAGCAAACAACCCTTGAGCTTGTTTTTTGTGTTTTCTTCCATTCCTAGACATCCCACTTGTAGCAACCTTTCAAAGATCATCCGTTAAAAGTGACGTTCTAGTCTCATCCATGGTTAGAGTATTTCTCATAAGCATCAGTGTCTGAACCTGATTTTTGTAGGACTTCGGTAATGAAAGTAGTAACATAAGTGGTTGGTCCTCCTTATCAATCTTAACTTCTATATCCTTTAAGTATGATATAATCCTATCAAACTTGTTGACATAATCTCGAATTGACGTGCCTTCCTCCATCTTGCATGTACACAATTTGGATTTTAAATAAATCTGATTAGTTAGAGTTTTCATCATGAAATTGATCTCTAACTTTGCCCATACATTGGCCACTATTGCTTCTTTATTAGCCAAGAATGCAATGTCCCTCTCAAGCCATAAGATTATGGCGGTTTGTGCTTCAAGATCTAGTTCTTCCCAATCCTTATCCTTCATATCCTTCGCTTTTTGTTCTTTCCCCAATAATGTCCTATGCAACTTTTGTGAAATAAGCAGATTTTTTCATCTGTATCCTCCTATATATATATATATATATATATATATATATATATATATATATATATGTTAGCTTTGATAACAATTGTTGGAGCCGTAGTAGAAATAAGACTTCCAATTGATAATATGAAATTGGACCCTTACTAAAGTTGAATAAGAAATAATGTAGCCTTGAGCAAGAAACTATATGAAAGAAATGCAAATGTCTTTAAGAAGGAAGATGAACTTATGATTGTATAAACTTTGTTACAATATCAATGTACTAAATCCGAAAGAAGAAGATATAAGTAAAAATTAGTGTTCTTTTTGTTCTATTAATTATGTATTACATCACTTCCACTTTAAGAGTCTTGAATGTTTTCTTATATTACCCTTATTTACGTTATTTGAAAATTTAAAATTTTTTTTTTCAAACTACAAATATACAATATGCATTGCTAACAAAGAAAAAGTATATTTCAATTCATAATAATTATAAAGCATATTTTTTTTTCTTTTTCCTTTTTTTTCCACCAATATAAAGTATATTCTTTTCAAAAGTGAAATACTATGTTAATAATACCAGTAATTTGAGAAACCAATAAGATAAAATAATAAATAATCTTAAAGAAACAAAATTAGGAATCAATCCATGATAAGGTTGAGTGTAAAATGGAGAAGAAAAGGAAAGAAAGAGACGGTATACCATAATTGTTGGGGATCATAATAATTCTGTAAAAAGTGTTTCAGCTTTTCAAAGGTATATAAAACCCGAATCAAATAAAATTAAAAAGCCACTCTTTTACTAATTCTAATTGGTATACAGAACAATACAATGCCTATAGGTCATTGCACTTTCCATATTCTCAATCTCAAAAGCAAATCCAACTTAATCCACATTTCAAATATAATTATTCTTCAACGTAATTTGTATTTGAAGTATCTTTTTCGATTGAAACATGCTAGGCTAGGAGTAATTATAAATATTCTTCAACTTCATATAATTATGAAGAATATATGAACAATGTTTCATTAGAAAAAGATACTACCTCCGTATTTCTCATATTTTTACATTCACTATTTTACCAATACCAATACAAATCCACTTTTCACTAATACCAATACAGAAATAATAATAAACAATTACTAACCCTTTAAAAAATTTACTTTTTCACCAATACCAATAAAAAAATAATAATAAACAATTACAAAACTTATTATAAATAGAAATGTAAACAACTCAAAAAAACACCTAAAAACGGAAATGTAAACATATCATAAAAATGGAGATAGTACTTCAAATATTGATTATATATGGGCACATAAATTACATAACTTGAATATATTAGTAAAAATATAAATACATCAATTTCTGAACAATTAGTAGCAACATTGGATTTAGAGAGGTAGTGCATGAATTAATGGTGACTGAATTTTTTTTTGGAATTCCACATAGTTTTTGAATATCTAACTACATGTGTGTCAACTAATTCGAATTCGGATAATGTAGAGGCTTAATTAAGAAGTAATCTTCCCAATCCAATTATATTCCTTCACAACGTCAAAATTTGGAACATTGATTTTGTTTAAACGGTTTAGCGTCTTATTTCACTGTATCTGTAAGTATTTTCCATCATTGATTACGTTTCACTATTCAATAATATGAAGTAGAAAGATAAAAGATGTGATGTGGCAAGGGAAGGGAAGGGAAGGGGGTGGACAGTGATGAAAGGTCATTTCAAGGGTGCATGATCTTGGGGATTCGGCCGAGCCAGGACCTCACCCTGGTGTCGGTCTCTTACCATACAAATTTAACATTTCTCAGAAATGACAACTCAACTCAAATACACCTCCCCTTCTCTGCCCTTTGTCTCCCTCTCCCAACATCCTAAGCTGTCCTCCATCTTTTCTTTTTACTACTAGTACTAATGAATCTCCATTACTACCTCATTAATACCTCATTATGCCCTAATTTCCACCCTACAAGGTCAAACTCCATTCCTTCCTTCACCGACCCTTAAAACGTGTTACGATAAGGGACAAAACTAACAACCCTTTCTGTTTTTACTATTATCTTAATTATATTTGTGCTCTATATAATTTGGACCATATAAATATAGAATATGAATCAATTAGGTTTTTGTTTTTCCTTGGTCAAGTTGAAGGTCTCGATGTCTAAAAGAATTACCAGGTGGAATAGCTAGTCATCATGTTTGGCCACCTTACTTATTTTTAATTATTTTGTAAAACTTACATAAATCATTCCTCGAGCCACTCCATCAACTCATATCATCTTCAATCTTCGGTGGGTCAACTTTTTCAAATCAAAACACTAATTAATTAATTCATTTTCCAACTGTGTCTTAACAAACATATTACTATTTTAATTTCATCAAAACCTATTTTATTTCCTCGTTCACATTTGGCAAGACAATTTTGAAGATAATTATAAACATGTTGGCTACTTGTTAATTTAACTACTCTTTCATGTTGGCTTCCCACTAGCTAGTATATATAATGCAAAGATATGATTTTTATAATCTTTCAGACAAATATTTTTCATTTCAAATAAAATTATTTCAATTCACAAAACGAGTTAGCCAATTTGTTACATCGACAATATAAAATTAGAATTCTATAGATAATTCTTGAAATCATGGTCTAGACATACAAATATGAACCTTTTCTTTTTTCTGAAAGATACTACCTCGGTCTTTTTCATTTTTTTTACATATTTTACAGCATGCTTAGATTGAACTTTAGTGTTGATAGTTTGATGGGTTGGATTAGGTAGATTAAATTATGGTTAGGTTAGTTATAAAGTATGATTTCTATAGTTTAGTTATATATAAATAATATTTTAATCCACCTAATTCAACCCATCAAATTATCAACATCAAACTTCAACCTAAGCATGCTGTTTGAAATGTAAAGAAATAAAAAAGACGGAGATAGCAGTAAATATGAACTCTTAATTAAAAGATTATTAAACTTATGTAGTGTTTCAAATCATTATCATTAATTAAAATGGGGGAAAAAGGTACAAATGTATTTCTTCTAGCATGTGATATCCAAAAAGAGACATAACCTAAAGCAAGGGCTTGATGTTTCATATTGACCCTACAATAAATGTTGGTTGTGGAATGCAAGCATTATTGATTACTAAATGATAGGATAAAAAGGGGCTTATGTACGGCTGAAAAGGTAGATTATATTAGAAAAGGAAACAAGATCCACCATAATCATCGTTTTTCTAGGCAATTGTCTTGCTGTTTGTCCCTAAACTGTTTGTGTTATTTATAATCAAGGTGAAACATGTTAACATGATACGTCTTTAAGACCCATGTTCTTCTACTTCTTGACCATCGAAAATTCTATATTTATTTATATTAATTAATTCTGTAATATAACCCTTCATGTCTCATGTTATAACGTTGTAGAGTCTTGATATTAGGGTTTCTGTTCAAGTGGTCCAAGCTCATTCAGCCATGTATTTTTTTTCCCTTATTTGTTTCTGTGTAATTACTTGATTGGTGATTATCGAACAAATCTTGTAGAAATTAATCCATAAACAATGGTTATCAGAGGAAGAAAAATGGAGCAAAAGCCAAAAACTTCGCAAGAATCATGTGTTTATATAATGATTATCGTGCCCGTCACCTCTTTCGTCAGCAAAATCAAATCGCCATGTTTTGATCCGATCAAAGCTTTTAAACAACTTGGTTTAAGCCCTTAAATAACTAAGATTCTGAACCATATCTTCCACAGGAGGGAGACTACATTACCTCATCTCTAAGAATTATTCTTTTCCTTAATTAACTTTAATTAATTTTCTTTTTTTTTACTAGCTAGTAGTATAGAAATCAACACCAAATATCTTTCTTTTTTGATTCCAAATCGAACGGACACTCGACAATCATCTAGACAAAGAATAATATGATCGGTAAAAATGTTGGTGGATTCTTAGTATATCATCTAAAGCATCCAACGATTTGTTTAACCATGATTAAGAATCTAATCACTTACTTGTTTATTTCATTTTCACTTTATTCTAATCCCAATATTTTACAATAACTAAGTATATTATTATGAATTATGCTTCTCCAATTTTGACCCGCAATCATTTCTAAAATGTACTCATGCTTTTATTATTATTATTATTATTATATATATATATTGTTATTTTACAAATTTTTTTATAATTTACCAAATTAATTTGAATTATAATTAAATAAACAATATATATATATATATATTGCTAATTGTCATTATCATCCTCATCATTGCCGTCATTGCTGATATAGTACTATCATAATCAACTTATAATATCTTCATGTAATAGTTATATATATTGTTGTTGTCACTATCATATATAATCATTTTCATTTATAATAAATGAACCCTTGTTTAGAATAGACAATTTCTATATGTAATATTCGATTATTTTTCCATTTTTTTTTCCTGTTTGTTACGTTTGTTATTATTCAAGCATAAGAAAAATAAAAAATATCTTATTGCTTGTATTGGAAGTAACTACTAGTCATAGTCCAATTTTTTTTGAAACTTATATGAAATAACACACTTTGTATTTTTCATTTGAAAAAATTGCACAATTATTTCATAATTAGTGAAATAGCATTTTTTGTACTTTTACATTTTACCCTTATTTTTTTAAAATTTTATTATTTAAAAAAACAAAAAATTAAAAAAAAACAAAATTTTTTCAATTTCATTGTGAAATTGAGATTTTTCATCCAAATTTTTAGTTGCGTTTTCCATCCATTCACTATCGGGAATAGCCAACCGGCTAGTCACCAGCCCAGGCAATGGCAACCTCAACCGAGGCGAATGGCGGCCAGAATGGCCGAAATCTTCATTTGAAGATTCCATGGTTGAAGCTTTCCGACAGAATTTTGAGGTCTTTCAGTGATCATCTGTAAAATATAAAGACATAATTTGATTCCTTTCTCCAAGAGATCCAATTTGATGTAGTTGTTTGTCCCTATCATCACCATTTTTCCGTGACCGAGGAAAAAGAAACGGACTATAGTTTGCATTTCCGGCCACATACAGTGAAGTCACAAATAAGTAAAGATCATATTTGGAAACTACAAATTGAGATCTTTATGATGATATATGATTTGTTATGTTTCGTCATCGTTGAATATTTCTGGCGATGGCGATGGTGATGACTAGGGTTTCCACGTGATGAAGAAGAAGATGATGACATGTTGATAAATTTTTATTGATAGTTATTTATTGTTACTGGCATTGATTCTTACTGATTATTATTGATTTTTACTGACTTATATTTACTTGTAATGGGTAATATCAATTGATATTGAGTTATATTGATTGGTAATTTTTATATATACATATATTGACTGATATTATGTTATAATAACTTATATTGAGTTATATTGATTTTATATTAACTTAAGTTATATTGATTTCATATTGACCTATATTGAGTTATATTGATTTTTTTATTAATTGGTACCGAGTTCTATTGAACGGTATGTTTACTTATATTGAGTTATATTAATTTTATTATTAATTGGTACTGAGTTACATTAAGATGTATTGATTTATAGTGACAAATACTAATTTAATTTTCTAGCAAAAGTTGCTAGAAATCACCCAGCTATGAAGACACCTATTTTTCTGGCCACTTGGCGAAATTTAGAAGAATTCTAAATTATATTGATGGATATTGACATATATTGATAGATTTTATTATTTTAATTTTTGGTTTATTAATTAAATTAAATTTATATTTAACAAAGGGATTGGTTTTGAAATTTTAAAAAAAATATGTAAACCTTATTTAACCTAAAGTGCTATTTGACTAATATTTGAATAAAATTGCTATTTTTCAAAGAAAAAGTAGGACATGTGATATTTTATTAATTATTTTTTTTAGACACATAGATTTATATTAAATTTAGATTTGAAAGGGAAATACAGCACTAAGCAGAATAAATAAATAAATAAAGTTAAATTATATATATTTTAATTAGTTTTCTCCTATTAATTAATTGAGGAAATTTCTTCCCGAAAAAAAAAATAGCTTAAACTATAATAACTGAAAAAATTAATGAAGCGAATCCCATGAAGAATAGTTGGCTTATTTGAAGGAGTAAATAACTGTTTGCATATTGCACCAGGTGCAGCTCATACAAATCGGAATTCACTTGTGGGTACTTAAATTCATGATCTTAGTTAAGTCAGGAAGAACTCCTACTGCGTTACTATGCTCCATTTTTAAAGAATAAATAACTTTCGTACAGTTTATATTAAATTATTTAATTGCAAAAGAATTATTTTTTTCCTGCAAAGACTGTTTTACAAATATTTTACACTACAATTTTCTTGATATGTGCGTATTTGCAATTAGTCAATGGAATATAATCCACTACTTAATTAATTAGCTTAGCTCATCTGTTTAAGTGTGCCATAAAATGCTTCTACGGATTAATATTTTAATTTATTATAAATAACATTAGTTCTCTCAATTATTATAGAGCAGAAATATAAAGGTATAGAACAATTGGGATTTATTGGTCAAGTAACTAGGGTCGCTAAATAATATTATGATTAATTTACATAATTAATTAAAAGTGATTAAAATAAGTTTCTTGGTTTAATTGAAATTTTATGCTTTCACACTTCAAATGGACATATTTCTTCACCAAATTGAAATCCATTGTAGGGCTCACTAATAAGTACAAAATAGAAACTGTAATACGATAAGACATTTTGATATCAGAAGTCCATTAATTATTATAGTTAACACATATAAAGTGGAAACCCTAGCTATAAAAGCCAAGATCAGGGTATTTTTCAGTTTTCATATCACAATAAAAAATTGCTTTAAGACAATAATTGCAAGTTTCCCATTGGTTAGGAGTCAAAATCAAGCCAATAATCACATAACAAACTCCAAAAACTAACCTACATAGATTTTTCAATGGGTCCCTTGCCCTTCGAATGTAGGGTCCCAATTGCCCTACTTGTTAGCCATCTACCCAAGCTTTCCTCCATATTATATATACATTAAGATTGCTATCGTGTGTGTGTGTTTCTATATACTTATAATATTTGTTAGATCAACGTACAAAAGTTGTCTTTGTATATATATATATATTTAGAATACTTTAAAATAATTGTAATATTTTTAATATAGGACATCAAGCTAATAAAAAATATGAATATGCCAAATTCAGCAAACTTCAATGCTGACTTGTCAATGGGTTTGCCTTCATTTTCACTCTGTATAAAAATCATCAATTATCAATAATTTAGAGTCTTTTTCAAAAACAAATAAAAGATAAAAAAACTAAACTTAAAATATTGTTAAATAATGAAGTATTTTGAGATTAATTAATTAATTAATATTGTTTTGCACCATCGATGCTACACTACTATTTGCTAATGATAGAATATATATATATATATATATATTGTTGATCATGTATTCACTTATTTAGTGTGTTTTCTGCAAATTTAGTAGTTTGGAGGGACAGAACCATGATTTATGGAATTGGGGGCAAATTTTTTTTTTCTTCAAAATATTTATTCTAAAATATTATTTAAATAGTTAAAAATTAACTAAAAATCTATTTTATTCAACATTTAAAAAAAAAAGTGTTTTTGCACATATAATAAAATGCAAAAAATTTAAAATTTGATTCTCGTCACCTACATTATTTACATCTATATAACGCATAAAAAGAGTTATATCCTACTATATAACCACTATATTATCCATTACCCTACGGTGTAACCCATGTATTATCGAACTAGTTAGTGACCTATCATATACATTAAAAAAAAAAAGCAGCTTTTAGTTAAAAGTTAGTCACGTCCTTAATATTTTATTAGTTGTTATCAAAGGTGTTTAGATTAAAAGTTGTGGATGAGGTGCATGAATGATGATAGGGATGCGTTGTAGGGTGAAAATTGTTTGGTGTAGGTAGATGGATAAAAAGGCAGGAGATGGGAAGAGTGAGAAAAGATTGAGATATGATCATGGCCGTCCAATGTTAGATTTATGTGGATAATGATAATGATAATGATTTATGATGATCATGATTGTGACGACGACGACGGTGATCGGCAAAATCCGACGCCATTTGTTTCAGTTGTCATATTCACTTGCCCAAATAAAACAAAACACATCTCTCTGTTTCATCTTTCTTTTACCTAAAACAAAATACCCACTGTTTGATTCAAGAGAAAGCCGCTTTTGCAGCCCACTCACTAATCAACGGCCGTAATTTCTGGGGCTTGCCCACGTACTCCTTTTCCGTTATATATATTTTTTACAAAAGTAAAAATATCAAATTGACGGTTTTTTTTCAAAGATAAAATTAACGGTGTTGGATAACCGTAGGTCGTGGTTGATGTTTTTTTCTTTTCACTTTTCACCGTATATTTACAGTGCTGTTAATTATATATGTCATTTTATTGAAATAGTTTTATAAAAAAGAAAAATATCTGTTACTATTATTATGCCTGATGATGATTATATATTTTCTCTTATTTTATTTTGAAGTGATGATCTGTTGAAATTCGAGTATAATTAAATGAGATAGTGGACCGCTTAATTAATAATAATTCCTTTTTTTAATAAAAAAATCTAATTTTGGTTTATTGTTGGATTACAAATACAACCACAAGGAGATTATGTTTTGGGAATAATTTAATAATTAGTTGATTATTGTCTAAATAATATTTTATGTTTTTTTAAACCAATCACTTAATACACATGTATTCTACTAATGCGGATGTATGTATAGCATGTATGATGATGTATGATCATAGTGGGGTCCACGTAGAAGAGAGGCCAAAACCATTACGAGGCCCATAAACCATACTACTTTTAGACATAAGGCCACTTGGCGAACTAAGATTATTATTAAGCCCTTGAACTATTAAAAAACGACACAATTGCACCTTTCGTCCACCTAATAACGGAAGATGGTGCACACTCAAACGTCGACGTATGAAGCCTTGAAAAACCTCCAAATCGAAGTTGTTTTTGTGTTTGAACTTTTAAACCTCTTACTCCTCATTCAGATATTTCTTCAAACACTTGGAATGTCTAGGAATTGCAAGGGCCATTGCACATATCCGCACAACTGATTCTACAAACCATGCCCATGTACTCAAATCTCATAACTAATATGTCATTCAGTGCTCAAATTGTTTCAATCCGTACAGGTACTTGCCTCACTATTTTGGAGTCATTTTGCTTTAAACATTGTTAGAATCTATGCCTTTCAAAAGAGATTGTAGGGTTAATTACCTTCTGATATATAGATGATGTGAGAGAAATGGACTCGCCACGGATGGAGTTTCCGAAGGCAGAAGTCCTCGTCTTAAACTTCTCAGCTAACGAGTACTTCTTGCCTCCCTTCATTTACAATATGCTGAAGCTTAAGGCACTGATGGTGATAAATTACAGAACAAGAAATGCAACACTCCATAATTGAAAGTTTCGAAGTCTGATTGATTTTACTGTGGCCTACGTTGGCCTTTATATAGGTGGTGAAGCCTCCAACTTTATCACGTCCAATAGGATTCTTTGGACTCCGTAAACTTCTAAGCCCATACGTTCCCTGGATTGTTTCGGTCCAGCAGCCTAGTTTAACGAGGAAACTAAGGCTAGGTTAGCGGGTCAAGTTCGATAAGGCGATCTCTCCTTCTATTTAGGCATCCCCTAGGCTAATAAGGGTGACTTTACCTAACACCCAGACTTAGTGGAGGTTTTACAATAACTTTTCAGTGTTTTCTAATCTGGCCACCTTGTGGAGCCTTTGATTTGAAAAATTATCTATTTCACAGTTGACAGAATCTATTTAAGGCTTTATGCATCGGTCGTTTGAGTGTACATCATCTTCTATTATTTGAGGGACGGAAGATGCGGCTGTGTGATGGTTTTTAATAGTGTAGGGTTTTAATAATATTATTAATTCGCTGATGAATTTGTGTTAAAAGTGGGATAATTTATGGCCTTATAATGGTTTTGGCTATGAGAGAGGGTGAGTGCATTAATAATAAGATGACGACATGAAGATGATGATATTGATTGAATGGATGGATGGATATGGGTAGGTGATATAATTTAATAATATGATGATGATGATGATGGATGGATGGATGGATATGGGTTGGTGATAATGGTAAATAGAAGTGGAAGAGGAAAGGAGTAGCTAGTTGTAGTAAAAAGGTAATGATTACAGATGGGGCATGATGGGAACGCCTCTTTCAATAGAAATTAATCATTAAAATCAAAAAATAAAAATAAAAACACACCCACGAGACTGCGCAGCCATAGCCGCCATTTTCTCTTCTGGCCCCTTTTTAATTTTTGGCCCTTTTTTCTGTGATGATTAATATTTCTTGCTACTTTTAAATACACAATTATTATTGTTATTAATTATTATATTTACTACTATATTTTTTTTTGGTATTGCTACTAGTCCTAGACAAATAGATGATATATACTACAAAAGACAGAGACTTCAAAAAGCCACTTAATTTAATTAAAATATCATGCTGAAAAAAAAGGGAAAGTGAGGGGATTCCAGAGAGAGAAAAAACATTCAAAAATAAAGAGCCTTAAAATCAGGTATTTATAGGCATCATATGAGCACTTATATCTCTGCGATGATGAACTAGTTTTATTAGCGACTGAATAGCGAAACCAACCAGTTGTAAAAAAAAAATAAAACAATAACAAGACGAACCTAAACGACCAAGCGCTTTAAATTAATCCTTTTCTCTTCTCTATTCTACAATCATCAGTTGCTGTTACTACTGCTTATAAATACCATATGAGCTGTTCAAAATCATCTCGTCTCTACCTGGTTTCGCTACTTTCGAAGTCCTAGCTTATAGCCTCTCTGTTCCTTCTTTTTCCGTTGCTTATTTCACACGTTATTACTTACCATCACCCTTTCGTTGGCGTCTCTCTCTATATATAGAGACTAGAGAGCAATCTCCTTTGCAGCATATATATCGTTTGAACTGATCTTCTGGGAGAAGAAGAAGAAAAAAGAATGATCGTAGTAAGAGAGTTTGATCCTCGGAAAGATGGAGTTGGCGTTGAACAAGTAGAAAGAAGATGCGAAGTTGGTCCCAGCGGCAAAGTTTCTCTCTTCACCGACCTCTTGGGTGACCCAATTTGCAGGGTCCGCCACTCCCCTGCTTTTCTCATGCTGGTACATACCTCACTTGTCCATTCACTCTTTTGTCCTTTTTCTCCATTTTTCCTATTTATAACATTAGTTAATAATAATAATACGTTATTTAACTTCAAATCATTATTTTCATCCTAAATTAAATTATTTATATAAACATTGGAAAATGAGACTTATACATGTTTATCTCATGAATTTTGATTATTGATAAAATGTAAGTTTACAAAAGAAACTCATCCATCTAAAAGAGGCATATGGGTTTTTGTTTGTTAGTGTAGATTTTTTTTTCCTTTTTTTAAAGTTGTAATGTAACATAATCTAATTAATGGGTGTGTTTTTGTGGTCTTGTAATGGAATAGGTGGCGGAGTTGGGTGAGGAGATAGTGGGAATGATAAGAGGTTGCATCAAAACCGTTACATGTGGCAAAAAGCTCTCTAGACATGTCAAAAACAATGACCTTCCGAAACCTCTTCCCGTTTACACTAAAGTTGCTTACATTTTGGGCCTTCGTGTCTCTCCTTCCCACCGGTATGTATTTTCCATTTCATCTTCTTTATTTTTTTTAAAAGTTTTTCTTTTATTATTTAATTTGAAATTTGGGGCACAAAAGATAGTTGTCGTTTTTAATAAAATACTGCGTTTCGTATTAACTCTTGGAAATACAAAATGAGAATACAACTGACATGTTAAATAATAATAAATAATTAGCATTAAATAAATAGCTTTACATACCAATTATTAGGCTTTTACTACACCTTTTTTTTATTTTATTTATCAAAACATCTCTTTGGTTTTTAGTGTAATAATAATAGTAATGTTTGATCCTAATTATATTTTTGTTTGTTTGTTTGTTTCCTTTCACAGAAGGATGGGAATTGGCTTAAAACTAGTGCGTATGATAGAAGGGTGGTTTCGCGAAAACGGCGCTGAATATTCCTACTTGGCTACTGAAAACGACAACCTTGCTTCCGTTAAGCTTTTCACCGACAAATGCGGTTACTCCAAGTTCCGTACTCCTTCTATCCTGGTCAACCCGGTTTTCGCTCACCGAATGGCCGTTTCCAACAGAGTCACTGTTTTTAAGCTCACTCCTCAAGACGCCGAACTGCTTTACCGGCGTCGTTTCTCCACCACCGAGTTCTTCCCCCGTGACATTGACTCCGTTCTTAATAATAAACTCAGCCTAGGCACTTTTTTGGCTGTTCCACGTGGCACTTATGATTCCGATTCTTGGCCCGGATTCGAAAAGTTTGCTTCCGACCCGCCTGATTCTTGGGCTGTGCTCAGTGTTTGGAACTGTAAAGATGTGTTTAGACTGGAGGTTCGCGGTGCGTCGCGCGTGAAGCGCACGTTTGCTAAGACGACGAGAATGGTTGATAAAGCGTTGCCGTTTTTGAGATTACCATCGGTGCCCGAACTATTCAGGCCTTTCGGGTTGCATTTCTTTTATGGTATGGGAGGTGAAGGCCCACGCGCGGTGAAAATGGTAAAGGCGCTTTGTGCATACGCACATAACTTGGCTAAGCAGAGCGGGTGTGGGGTGGTGGCGACGGAGGTATCAAGTTGCGAACCGCTTAAGTTAGGAATACCACACTGGAAAATGCTATCGTGCGCTGAGGACTTGTGGTGCATCAAAAGACTCGGAGAAGACTACAGTGACGGGTCAGTGGGTGACTGGACTAAATCACCCCCAGGAGTGTCCATTTTTGTTGACCCTAGAGAGTTCTAAAACTACCTGTATTAGTCACATCAAAAGACAGAAAATCTTAATGACTTTAAAGCTAAATTTGTAGGATAACAACACAAGGGAAAAAAAAAAAGGTTCATTTTTTCCTTTTTTTTTTTTTCTTTCTCTCTTTCTTTTTTAAATTTTAATTAATTAGTAGTAAATGTGGAGGATTTTGAAGGATAGAAAAAGAGAAGATATGGAAGGGTTTTGCTGTGTAAAAGACAGGAATATCCTCACTTTTTGTAAATGGAAGTGGCTTTTTAGATCCTTTTGTAACCAAACGCAGCCTTAATTTTATCTTGTTTAATCATTTTGTTTAATTAAGTTGGGTTCGTAGTATCTTTCTAATTAAGGTGAGTGGACATAAGAACATCAAACTTAACAAACAAAGTGCTCTTTGGCATAATAATAAATCAGCAGGACCACAGTGCGTCCTAATAATAAGGGTAAAGGTGTCCTAAAAGGAAATAATTATTCATTCATAGATTACAAGATAAATATAGATAGTCACAGTGGACAAGTTTTTTTTTTTTTTTTTCTTTTTTAAGTGCTTAACTTTATTTATTTAAAATAAAATATATCTGAAATAGACTGGAGATTTGGCTTTTTGCTGCTGTGGATTTACAGTACTAGTGCGTATAAGGTATTTATTTTGGATCCTCGTCTTTACCTTTCCTTTGAGGATCTTTTTTTTTTTCTCTTTTGATTTGGTGATTTGAACTATGGACCATATATATGAGAGGTTCTTAGACTGTGACATTTTAATTTTTAGAGCTAAAATGAAATAAGATTCGAACAATTAAAAAGAAAAAAAAAGAGTATATATCTGTCTTAAAAACAAATTAATAAAGCAAATGATATCTTCTTTGTTCTTTGGTTTGTGCATAATATGACATTTTTTGTGCCAGATATTTTACAAGGAGGAGGAGAGGCTTTGATTTTGACTTTATTAAAAAGAAAAAAAAAAGGCATATTTTTAATTTCGTCACTTAGTTGTTTTGAAGTTGAAAGCAAAGGAAGATGAATCACGGGATTTCGGAGAGAGCAAGAAAAGGATGTATAATATGTTTTGCTAACTGCTAAGAGAGTTGAATCGTTACGGAGAAGTCAAAATATAAACATCAGATGGGCTGGATTATGGTAACTGTTTTTACTTTAACGGTTCAACCGTTTTTGGCTACCATTTCAAATTTCATTATCTTTTAACCCTTTTTTTTATACTTTGGGAACTTGTTTTCTAGTTAGTAGTTAGAGTCGGATCTCACTGTATTTTATAATTTTCAATGACGCCCTTCATATATTATAAATCGCTATATATTATCTTTTAAAATACTAAAAACCATAATGGTAGTTTATTTATTTATTATTTTATATGTTTTTATTAAATAAAGGTAAAAAAAATACTACTTCCACTCATTATAAAAGTGGATTCCACATGCGTTAAAAATAAAGTATATCCATTACAAGATAAAGAGCAAAATCATCCAAATTCTACCAAAAATACTAAAAGTCTCACTTATTTAGGAACAACAAAAAGTCCTAAAGTCTCATTTTAAAGGAACAGAGGTAGTATATCTAAATAACTTACACAACTAATCAATGCTACTACGTTTAAAAATAATAATTTTTTATTATTTCTATTTTCTAACAAACGTGCTATTGAATGAAGTGTGAATATAAGTTTTGTCAAACACTTACCTAAAAATACAAATAAGTATTTAATAACTGTAGTACAATATTTCATAGAATTTATTTTGACAAATATAATAATCTCAACAACTAACATATTCATACTAAATTAGTTGTATATAACTTATCAAAGAATAACTAAAGTACTATAAATAAAATTAAAACTTAAAAGTACCATAACAATTAATACTAATAAAAATATACATAATGAGTATATAAAATGAGTTTCCATGTGTATTCAAAAACTTATATATGTATATATTTTGAAATTTTATATTATTTTATTTAAATTATCCAAAACATATTATGTATTTTAATATTTATTAGGAAAAAAAGATTTGGATTTTTTAAGTAAACTAATGGTAGAATATTTTTCAATAAATTATGAAAGATTCTACAGTATAACAACAAGAAACTAAGTAAACTCCAAAATTTATTTTTGACTTAGTCACAAACTATAGAAAAATTTAGAAACTTAAAAGATATTCTCTCTATTATTTACTATTAATGGGAAAATTACTAACAAATCTCAATAATTCTATAATTCGACAAATTACTAATACAAGGCTTTTGAAATTTTGGTGTCAATTTTGGTTGTTCTCTATCAAAGAAATGACCTTTTTCAAAAGTTCAATGTCCTTGTTGACATTTTAACCCGATTGCGGGAAATCCAAATTTTAATTTCCCTTTTTGAAAGTATTATTGTGAACAATTGACTCCATTTTTTCAATTTTAAAAGCACTGGTCAATTACAAATCAAATCAAATAAGAGGGGCAGGGTAAGGGAAATTAGGTTTCACCCACCTGGACTTGTCGACCTCTAAAATGATTAATTTTCATTTCCAAAAATTAAGTTAAATTTTTTATGAAACTGTTTTCATAGAACTAAATGTGATTATTTTCAAATCGGAAAATCTTTCTTCTCAACTTGGAGGGAAAAAATGAAACATAGTCCCTAAAAATTACAATCTACCATTGAAATACCCAATTTTATCCAAACTCACCTAGGCATGCATTTTATTTCTGAACAACCCATATACCTGTTTATATCACATAAAACAGCCCTTAATATGCCTCTAATTATCTTCCGAACATCAAAAATCTTATATCAGCATTTTATAGTATCATCCATTCATCATTCAAGCGGATCGTTCATTTCATTCATCATTTATCACATAACATGTATTTGAACATGTTATGTAATCTAAATCAATAAAGTTTACAATTTAATAATCTCAAATGCTATATAAAAAATTCTAGTGCAAGAATCATACTTGGGGATGGATAGATCTACGATCTTTTAAGGACTTTTCTCTTCTTGAGACTTTAAAATAATCTTATATCAATTTGATCAAAAGTGAGATTTAATCTCAAGTTCATTGATTTAGGCTTTAGGAAGCCAAAAATGCAATTTTAAGGGGAAAAAAAAGTGTATTTGCAAATTTTTGTTACTCATAAGCCAAAATTTTTTTTCACTCACATCTAATTTCAGTTCAACATTAAACTCGACACTTTTCAAGTAAAAAATGTAACTAAAAGGTATAATATTATATTAATTACATTACATTGGGATTAAATTTTGGGATACATGCAAAATTCTCCATTTTTTACTTTCAGGTTTAAAATAAATTTATCCTTTTAAAATATCATCAAAAAAGGCTCCTATTACATTTATATTAGAGATAAGGGTGTTCATGCGCTTGTTATGCCCTTGCTCAACACGCGTAAGGATTGACCATAGTGCTCGCTGTGCCTTTCTCTACATTGCAATTTGCAACACTACATATTGTAACGAACGCTATGATCATTAAATACGATAGCGCCTTGATATATACGTCTAACACGCGTTATGATTGTAAAATTTTGGCAGAGTCCAAACTTGCATATTAAACCTATTATATTTTGACTGTAAATTGGTTGTAAACCTATTAAAGATATATTATTTATTATTAATAGAATTTCATAAACATTTCATAAACTCATGATAATTAGAAACATGAAAGATTGTAAGGTCTCGTAAATCTATCATAAACTAAAAGGCAATAAGCACGTACGTGTACTAGAAACTTCTTCATAAGGTGGAGTTTTATATAACTATTTTTTATATATATATAGTTTAAACTTATAAGTCATGAATGATTTATTTTTGTTAATAAAATCATATTTTTGACTTTTTTTTTCAATAATAAAAGTTTTTTCAGTTATTTTTAAACTAACCCCTTAAATTTTCTAATTAAAAAAATAAAATATTATATAATGACAAAATAATATTTTTTCTTACAAAATATAAAATGTACTAAAACTAACGTTTTCAAATTATAACATTTTCTTTTTTTAAAAATTGTTTTCTTGCATCATATTTGTGAGGCTGAGCTAAATAGGCTTTCTAGTTACAAGCCACTCGTGTAAGGGCTCTACACGTACGAGGACATGTCATTTAAAATGGGAAGGTCCTATATGGTCTCTTCAACTTATAATTGAAAATAAAATCCATAATACTTCTCAACAGAAAATAAGGAAAACCAAAACTGTAATTAATGCACATTTTCACTTTGATTTTTCATTAAATTATTGTGCTTAAGTACTTAATTATGTAATTATATAAAAACTCAACTATATTAATTATTGTATTATTAAAATTTTTTATTTTGTGTCATTTACCAACCATCACTCAAATAAAATTTCCATTTCTATTAGTTTTTCTTTACTAAAAAATATAATGAATGTTTAATGGGTAAATAAGCATCAAATATGCACATTGTGGAATGGAATAAAATCAAATGCTAAAAGCTCAAACCAACCAATACTGTTCTTTTTCAATTTGATTGTGATTAATCTTCTTCCTATAGGAATATTATCAAATTTAGTACGTTATCAAAAGGAAAGGTGATGAGCTTCCTGTGCTGTATAGAATATATTGTGTTTTAATTTAATTTATCTTCGATATGCCTTTTTTTTTGAAATTGAAATGGGGGAATTTGAATCCTGGTTGTCTGGATCATAAATGTATTTGTCATTAGATTATGCCTTAGTGTTCTATCTATGATATGCATTATTAGTTACAGACCATTTAATATATTTTCCATTGTTATATATATATATGGTAAAAAAATTGTGATTGAATTCGTCAGTGATTGCATAAACAAGCACATAATGTGAAAGTGAATTTGGGTTAAACAAGTGCAATTGCAAAATTGACTAAAATTTGGTATGTTTATTATTATATACTATGATAATGAAGTTACATCGAACCATTAGCTTTCCACTTCGAAGTTTCCCTAAATTCAGATCTAAGTTTATATAATTATGGATTGACAAAGATCTTTTATTTAATCATCTATTATACTAATGCATGGAACCAACCCCAACAAAAAAAAAAAAAAAAAAAATTATACATAAATGTACCAATTAGGCTTAGTAGGTATGAAAGTGTTAGGCAAGTTTTGACTGGTCTTGTCTCTATCATTACATGTTAAACAATCCTTTGATCTTAATTTATCAAGAACTTACTCTTAGTTCAATTATTATGTTTCTAGGGAAAAGATATGTCCCCTTAAAAGAAGGGTTTCGCTATCAAATAAAAAGATTAAGAAAAAACAAACCATTTAGTTTCTTAATTAATTTTTTTAATGAGTTATGTCTCCTTGATTTTTTCTTCTTTTGTTTTTACCATAAAAACTTAATGCAATAGTGGTTTAGGTAAAAAGGAGTCGATAGTAGACTCTTGCAAATGGGTATTATAAGTCAATGGACAAAGTGGCCTATCTTCTATTAGCTTCTTGTATGTATATATTTATATATAATGGGAATTAATTGGGTATTAATGAAAGATTAAGATGGTGTTAGGTAGTGTTTGATTTGATAATCTTGATTGTCTTAATATGATATATATTTTTATAAAAGCATCTTTGGATGCAACCCACTTGCATTGGCTTTTGCAGGATGAGAATTTTTGAATAATAAAAGACTTAAAAACAAGAAAATTAAAGAAACAAAAGCAATAAGAAAGATAACAAACCCACATTGACTAATGTTGTTTGGACCAAAACCAACCCCAACAACATCTTTAATAGTACCTTTCAAGATAAACTGGTTTTTTAATTATGTTGTTTGTAGATATAATTTGGGATATTGTTTATAATTTATCAAAGAATCAGAAGTCAATTAGGTCAATTGAGATTAAATTAGGTCCATGCTTCAACAACAAGCCTTTTATACCACTTGTTCATTCATCAACATTTTAATAATAATAATAACAACTTGTGTTACTCATTGGATTTCATATGTGAAAATGAAATAAGAAAAACGAAATATATGATTTCTTATTCTCCAAGATTCTTGTCCCAACTTAAATTTCTTCGAAAATGAAACATTTGTTTATATACGGAGATATAAAAAGCTTCTTGAAATCTGTATTTATATATTCCGTACATCCACAAATAATAGCCATACTTTTCATTTTTAGATCTTTATAAATATAAGTTTCTTTACGAATTTTAATTTTAATATATATTAATTAATATTTTATATCTTTATCCTTAATTGAGATTTTTCTACATTGGGGAAATTTTAATTTTAATGTATATATATATATATATATAGCATCCTTCCTTCTTATCTAAAACCCTAGCAACCATATAGTTTCTCACTTCATAAAAAATATAGTATATATACAGTATATATTCCACTTAACTTTTCTTCTTAAAAAACCATAGCCGCCATAGTTTATCATTGATAATATTATTAGTGCTAAAGGGAACCGCGTGGTGTAGTGGAAGGACAAGCGGTGTGGAGGCCAACCGACGCAGGTTTGAAACTCCACACCTACACAATTTAAAATGGTTTTCTGAGTGCGTGCGTAATGTCTATATATATATAGGGAATTATTATTTCTAAAGCAATATTTGTTAATGCCAGAGCAAACAATGAAGAAATAAAAGGGTAATTGCTCTGGATTTAACAAAATCTGCTCTGGAAATAGTAATTCCCTATATATATATATATATATAGTGCTATTTGCATAGTCACTAATCATGTGCACAGCACATCCGAGAACTTATACAAGATCACTTTCTTCATGTGTCTTCTCAAGATAAAGTTGGTTCTATACGGATAAAATTCAGGACATCTGCAAAATACCTATTAATATTATGCATCAACTTTAGGAGGGATGGCAACATAAATAAATCCTTTGATAGGTATGATTTGGCATTAGTTATCAAGATTGTAGTCAAAAGGTTCCGGATTAGGTTGTATATTTCTTATTTAATTTCTTTGTATTTGGTTGTGTATATATATGGAGTATCAAGAGAGAATAGACAAACTTTCCTATCCGATATATTTATATCCTAAATCATTTGTTTGATTTACAAATAAATCATAATACATAATTTTTATGATGTATTTAAAATATGTTTAACATATAAAATGGCAATAAGAGAAAAGATAAAAAATAGTTATGCACTTGCAATTTAAAACTTGTAATTCCGATTTGCCTACTTCGGTTAAGGTTCTGGTTTATTTATTTATTTATTTATTTATTTTTTTTGGGATGTGATGATTTAGAACTTGTAATTCTATTTTGTATCGATAATATCTTTGTAATTTGTTTTGGTATTTTGAATAATTTTAGTATTTGATAATGGATTTGATTTCTTAACCTTTTGAATTGCATGTATTTTGAGATTTGTGATTAATTATTAAATTTGTGAATTTTTAGGTACCAATTTTCTTGGTTCAGTTTTTTCAGTTTTATAGGTCCTCGATTCGGTTTACGGTTTAGGAAAAAATCATTTAGTTTTTTTTTGTCTGTTTTCTTACACCGAACCGAATTTGGTCGGTTTTAAATTTCATATCAAAAGGTTGATAAGATCACATGCAAGTTACTAAAACCACAATAATATTTAAAGAACAACTAATGGTCATAGTTAATTTACTCATCATTTACCAATCGCAAATAAAAAATTGAAACAATAATATTTTAAGGCAAATTTATTAAAACTCACTTAGATAAAAGCAACAAATATAACTTCAAATAGCAATTACTTAATCTTTCCATATTTAATAATTTTAATAAGATTATTTCATAAATAAACATAAATAAATGAAAAACTAAAACTAAATAAAATAAGAACCATATGTGAAAGTTAAAATTTAATAAATAATAAAAATTTAAAAATTAGATAAAAATGTCAATCATCAACTGGTATTCACATGCGCAAAGTATAATTAGAAGGATAACACATGTATAAACAAAATACAAACATATAATAAACGAAATATAAACAAAAAAATTTATCTATAATTTCTTCAATGATACAATTTACAGAATCGGAAA
>CATIWJ010120550.1:0-22145 GCA_949640765.1 Croton laevigatus | reverse complement strand
TCATAATCATATAAGATTATGCATCACTTTCAAGCATCATACCTCTCCCCAAACTCATACACTGCTTATCTTCCAAGCCATGACTTGCTTCTTGGTAATCTAATGCTACTCACCTTTGCATTTTTTAATCTATATATGTTTTTTCTTTAAACAAAATCAATTCCATAATCTCTAAATAAACTTTATATTAATTAAGGTATAGTAGTTTTCTTGTACTGTACTCTCCCTTTAAATTCATTTTTAAACCAACCCCTTCTATTGCAATCAAACAGGACATGGTCCACTTTTGCACTTGCCCTAAAAATACCCAATGGACTACCCCATACTTCTCTCTCTCTCTCTTTTAATGATTAATGATAAAAATATGTTCGGTAAAGTTATGATTTTTTTTCCGACTCGCACAGTAGACTATTTATACCGAGTTTCGAAATCAATTTCAATGACTCACAGTTTGCAGAATTTGACTATAAATTAAACATAAAATAATTGATATCATTGAATTTGCAGTCATATAAAATTTATGATACAAAGTCAATTTCTGTGAACTGTAATCTTCTGAAATTGACCTCGAGATTTAATATAAACAATCTACAATACGAGTAAAAAAAAAAAATAAAACCAAGACGTGTAGAAATGCCCAAATATGGTACTATAAATGATTTTTTTCTTAAAAGCAGAAACAATGAAAATTACTTGTCTACACCTGAACAGGTGCTTTCATGTACAAAGGGCCCATGCCAATCAATTTAAATATTTTTAATAAATTTTGGATTATGTTAATCAATTTTTTTTTAAATTTAGTGTATAGTTATAAATACTCTCATTTGGTTAGTTCTTTGATTTTCTATTGAGTTGGTGTAATACATAGGAAAAGGAAAATATTTTATTAATCCCATGAAAATCGAACTAATTTTTTAGATATTAGAGGTTTGCTTAGTTCTTTGTTTTTCTATCGAATTGGTGTAATACATAGAAAAAAGAAAATAACAAATATTTAATTGCTCCCATGAAAATTGAATTAATTTTTTACATATTAGAGGTTTTCTTTAAGATGGATATTAGAGTATTTCTAATGCTAATATGAAATTTTATAATTAATCGTCAAATCAGAAAAATGAAAATAATTTTTAAAAAAATTTATACAATGTTAACTTCTTTGATTGTCAAATTGATGTAGTAATAGATATTTTCTAACAAACTTTTATTTTTTAAGGTATTTCTTACATTTTGCTGGACACATCAGCAATACACGCTAGCATTAAAGTATTGACTTACTATATATATATATATATATATATATATATATAATTCAATTTAATTTTCAAAAATGTGCAAACACTTTAATAATTTGTTTTCCTATCCAAGCAAAGTTAGGCTCAGAAACTGTCATCATAACGTAACCCTTTATAAAATTTGATTGAAGGTCATGCTGGGTAGGAATCTGAAAATAACAAATTTGTATGAGAATCTTTAGCATATGACTAAGTAATCAAAATGTTCTATTATAGTTTATAAAGTTGAATTAGCAATAGAAGTAGGTATATTATGTGATAATTATGATTAATTAGTGTATTTATAAGAAGCTAATCAGAGCAGGCGGCTACGGCCGGTGCTAGTATTATTATTGGGGGAAAAATAATTGGGTGGACTTGCTCAATTTTGCACATGCAATAGCGTTTCTTACGTTAGATTTGGCCAATTAAGAGGTCAATTCAATGAAAGTTGATATAAGGAGAAAATTGGATGCGAAATAACTATAATTCAACTAATTTTATTGTGGCTACAAGAAAATTAAATTACTGCAACCGATCCTAATCGATTGGTAAATATAGACCGATTTACAACTGAATAGTCACATAGTTAGTCTAAATGGTAAGCGGCTTGAATTCGCTGTAAAATAGTATTATAGTTTACATTTTCATAACATACATTATATTTTATGAACCAAACAATTTTGACTTAATTATAGCTAATTTTTTTTATATTTTATATTATATTTTTCTATTTGGCAAATATGAGTGCTAAATTATTATATTTTAACATTTAATCAATTATTTTAGTAACAATATTACACTTAAATAATATTAATTTCAATATTAAATTAAAACTAATATTAATGTTTTGCTTTACTAAAATAATTCTTATTAGTACAACGGAGTTGGTCCAAATAGTAAGCAGTTTGTATTCGCTTAAAAAGATCTGAGATTTGAGACTTACGTATGCATCTATCCTTGCTGGAAGACTCTTCAACTACTGCAAAGCGCGTGACGCAGGTTGGCTCTAGCATAGCCATGGATACGGGCGGCCAAATCCCTTCTCGATTAAAAACAAAAAAATTGGAACAATAAAATGATATTAGCACATAAAAATGATTAAATATTTGTTATATTTATTACTACTATTATTTTTCTTTAATTGACGTAAAAAATTAAAGAAAGCATAAATGGTAAAAGTTGGACTTTAAATTAAATAATAATAATAGTATTAATTTTCGATATAACAATCCATTTTCTCTTGTAATTTGATGTCTTCGAATTTTCTTTCATACCAAACAGTAGAAAGATTCCTGTAAACTATCACATGCTTAGCACGTGGCAGTAACAGGGCGGCGCTTTATAAATCTTTGAAGTCAGGTCGACATAGTCAATCTAAACACAACCTGACAACACCTACATCTGACACTCGCCGCCGACCGCCACAAACTACCATCTTTACTCTTATTTTCCGGCAGCCGACATTTCTGCTCTTCTTGTACAGTAGAAAAGGTTTTGGATTTTCCTTTCAGTTTCCTTTCATTTTTTCAAATATAATAATATAATCACTGAAATGCCATTGCCATTTCACGCGCTTTCTTCTCTTATTCTCTAAATTAGCTTGCACTTGTTAATAATGACAACCGAACCCATTTTTTAATTTCTTCTTCTTCGTTTCTTCTTCTGGGTACTGGTTTTTATACCATTTTTTCCTTTAAAGTTAATATTTTTCAGGAAGAAAAAGCATAAAGTTTGAGACTTATGATCATAATCTTGCAAATACTATAAACAGGAATGGATGGTTGGTGGAGATTGAACCGGGTCAAGCTCCGGATAGCAATTTGTATCTGGGTGTTATTACTGTTTCATCAAAATCTCAGCTTTTGCTGGTCTCTCAATGCAGAAGGTAATAAAGCTTCTGTTTTTTTTTTTTTTTTTTATGAATAATGAGAAAGGAAGATGATGGTGTATGTTATTTTGGTAAAAATGTGAAGGTTTGGCATTGTTGAGATTTAGAGAGAGAGTGAAGAAAGACCCATTTGGGGCCTTATCAGATTGGAAGAATGAGAAAGATGGAGATGCTGATCCATGTTTGTGGTTTGGTGTTGAATGCTCTGATGGAAAAGTAGTCATCTTGTGAGTTTTCTTTCTAGTTCATCTGATTCCATTGAAATTTCCAAAATTTTTGTCCCTTCGAATGATGTTGTTCTCTGGTAGTTGACAAACAGAAATTAAAATTATTGAATATAAAGCACTTTATTCCATTGAAATTTGCACTTGTTTTTTATTCTAATGGTGGTTGACAAATAGAAATTAAGTTTGTTAAATATAAGAAAATTTATTTTTATTCCATTGAAATTTGCAACTTTTTTTCCCTACTGATGGCTTTTATTTTATTTCTGCAATTTTTTCTGTGGATTTTTATTTAAAAGTTCAACTAATTCAATAGTTTTTGTACTCTAACCTGGGTTTTTTTTTACTCTAAATATATTTAAAACTTTTGTCTGTTGTCAAGAACATTTACTTAATTCTTGGTTTTAATTCTAGACTAGATTTAGAGTTCATTGGAAGATCCAACTTAAATGCTAGAGTAACTTTCTTGATAGATACAGGTTCTAATAGGGACACCCAGGCTAATCAAGCTGCTTTCAGAAAAAATTATGGGTAATTGTCGGCCCCACGAATTAGGAACCGAACCAGAACTGAAATCTAAACTTCAAAAACTACAAGAATTGGATTTTTTAAATAAGCATAGAACAAATCTAAATCAAAATATCCTTAATTATTTTCTTCTAAGATTAAATTTTCCAATGAACTTAACAATTTATATCATATCTTCTATGATCTGATTCTCCATTGTCGCATTTATATTTATCAGATTTTTAGTTTGTTTTGTTTGATTTGAAGAATTGAACTTGTAGGCATTTGAAAGATCTGAGTCTTGAAGGAACTCTGGCACCTGAACTTGGGAAACTAGCTAACTTAAAATATATGTAAGCAAAAGATCTATGCCTGGTTCGATTTAAACCGTTTCATAAAATTTTTGTGGGACTTGTTTCGAGTTTTATGTTTGCTGATGAAAAATGTTAATCCTTCGGTTCCAAAATTGTAGTCCCACTTCTTTTTCAGACAGTTCAAAAAATGTTAGAGTTAAATTAGTTAACTGTAACATTTGTTTTTGAACAGTAATTTACGCAACAATTCATTCTTTGGAAATATACCTAAGGAGATTGGGGAATTGAAGGAGATTGAAGTATTGGATTTAGGATATAATAACTTCAGTGGACTGTTGCCTTCCAACTTCGTGAATAATTTGTCATTAACTACCCTGTAAGATCCTGTTTTCTTCTCTGAATCTTTAATCTGAAGTATGGAATCTCCTTGCTAAGTTAGGTTCTGATACTTTTTTGCATACTTTCTTGACAGTAACAGTATATTCTGATTCTTATTGCCAGCTTATTTGACAATAACAAGTTCCTTGGAAGCTTATCTCCAGAAGTATATGAACTAGAGATGCTTTCTGAAATTCAGGCAGATGAAAGTCAGCTGAGAACTTCTTGTATCAGCAGCGATTTTGCCTCGTAAGAAAAGTTTACAGAAGATTTACTATATTGAAATTGTTAGTTATTTTATGGAATGTAAAGGAATTTAGCATATGCATGCATCTTAAACTTGAGAAATTCTAAGGTAGACGGTGTTTAATGTGTCATCTCCAGAGTAATCCGATGAAAATAAAACAAGTCAGTAAGTAGACCATTAAAACATGGACATCTCAAAAACCAAAACATGTCAAAAAGAGAGAACTTCAGTTTCCACAGCTATGAAAATACAACGTGGCATTCGAAATTTTAGTAGCTGACATAGTAGACACGGTCTACTTAAAGTTTTCTTCTTTAACCTTTGCTTATATCCTTATCTTGATTTTCTGACAAGACCATCTCTTTGTATCAGGAAAATGGCCCAACCTGAAGATGCACCCCACAGGATGCTATTGCAATCGACAAATATTGCGAGTCCGCCCAAAGCTAACCGCCATCATAAAGTACCTCACAGTGGTTCATTTTCATCATTGCCTCCATCATTTCCTCCATCAGGATCACCTTTATCATCATCACCATCATTGTCACCGTCTGGTCCAACACTATCTTCACCATCTCCTACCTTTGCTCCAGCACAATCCCCCTCAAGTTTCCACTTTCCTCCCTCACCTTCGCCTTCACCTTCACCTTCGCCCTCTCCCATAGAAGCTCCAACTGAAGCTGCACCTACTCCTTCACCTCCACCAGTCATAGTCTTTGCTCCGCCACGAGAACGCCATTGGATTCAACTGACCCCCACCCCAAGTCCAAATCACTCAGTAAATAATCATTTCAGCTCTAAGCATGAAATAATTCTAATTGCTGGTATTGCTGGAGGTTGTTTGTTACTTTTGATTTCAGCTGCAACTGCCATGTTCTATAGAAGCAACAAGGTGGTCACGGTTAGGCCTTGGGCCACCGGGTTAAGTGGGCAACTACAGAAAGCTTTTGTAACAGGTCTTGTTTCTTTTATCAGAAAACATGAAAACGTTCATAAAATTGTTCGCTTGCTTATTTCTTGTATGGTTTGCCCTTCAGGTGTACCAAAACTTAAGCGATCAGAACTTGAAGCTGCTTGTGAAGATTTTAGCAATATAATTGGTTCCTTTTTGAATGGTACTGTCTATAAAGGGACTCTATCAAGTGGAGTTGAAATAGCAGTGACTTCTACAACAGTCGTATCCCGAAAAGATTGGTCAAAACCATTAGAATCACAGTTCAGAAAGAAGGTATTGGAAATTAAAACTTGCAAAATTCATCTTCTCTATGTATCTGAAGCCCCTAAATATCATTTTCTGCTATGCTTTCAGATTGATACACTATCAAAAGTGAACCATAAGAATTTTGTCAACTTAATAGGATATTGCGAAGAGGATGAACCTTTCACTAGAATGATGGTTTTCGAGTACGCTCCAAATGGAACACTTTTTGAACATCTGCACAGTGAGTATATCTCATTTCTTCGATTCTTTATTCAATTCTGAATAAAAAAGTTATCGTTTTGGATGTGTATTCATTGCATTATTGCATTATGGCCTACCAAGTATGCCATAGAAGCAATGCTTATTTCTGAAAACTGGAAAATGATTCTGAACATTTGGCATTAAAAGAAGCTGATGGGTAATTTTGATGATGTTGAACGTCTTTTTTTTTTTTTCGGTTTTTTTTCTTGCAGTAAAAGAAGCAGAACACTTGGATTGGGGAATGCGATTGAGAATCGCAATGGGCATGGCATATTGCCTGGATTACATGCACCAGCACAATCCACCCGTCATCCACGAAAACTTGCGATCATCCTCTATTTATCTTACAGAAGATTATGCAGCCAAAATATCAGATTTTAGTTACTGGAACGATATAACCAGAAAGCTTGCAGCTTTGGAACCCAAACAACCACAATCAACAAACCCAGAAAGCAATATTTACAGCTTCGGCCTAATTTTGTTCGAATTGATCACGGGCAGAATCCCATCTGCAGATTCTACATCAGACTTCCTGACAGGACAGCGAAGCTTAAGAGGAATAGTAGATCCAATGCTAAAATATTTCAAAGAGGATGAAATTGAAAAACTGAGTTCAGTAATCAAGAATTGCATCCATCCTGAATCAAACCAGCGATCTACAATGAGAGAGGTGGTAGCCAAGTTGATGGAGATCACAGCAATGGGACCTGATGGAGCAACACCAAAATTATCTCCACTTTGGTGGGCAGAACTTGAAATATTGTCTACAGAAGAATCTTGAGAGGTGAACATAAATTTCAAGTATTAATTGATTTGTTTTTTTTTCCCTTGACCTTCATTTAATTTTTTTTCCCTCCTAATCTTGTTGTATATGTAATGGATTTTGATGGGGAACACTGCTTATATCTAATTGCAATACATTGTATAAAGTTGAAGGGAGACCATTCATTTCCTTCTTTCTTTCTTTCTTTCCCGTGATGATTGATGAATTTGGGTGTATACTGTACCTTTGAGTCCTTCCAAGATTGAATAAATTTGATTTCTTTACTTTAGTTCTGTAAAAGTATGAGGACTACTAGTTTTTGATGCTCGGTTTTTTAACCCCTGAAGTTTGCCATAATTCACTAAATAATTCTCAGTTCTTAAAAAACATACGGTGGATTCCACCATTAAGCAATTTAGTCCTGATGATAGAAAAGTCACCATTTTTCCTGTAGCTTCAAGGTAAAAGACAATAATACCCTCATATGGAGGCAGACAATTTCTAGATAAGGATGTAATAGTAAATTTTTCCCAATTATTCTTCCAACATATTGACAACATAGCGGATTGATGTTCATACCAACTAATCATCATGTCTCAGGTTGATGACAGCTACATGGGACCAAGCATAGCGAGAAAATGTAAGAAAGTGCCAAAGCAAACTGAGGATAGGAATAATTGAAAGGAAAGACAAATGGAACAGAGAAAATTTTCTTTTCTTTTCTGCATTATTGCTTCTGTAAATCTGCAATTATGCTAAAGATTTGTTTCTGTACAAGATGAACTGAGAGAAAATAAGAAAACAATTTGTTTCTAGTGAGAAACAGATGGTGAAACCTATACTGTTCCATATAGAATGAATGACAAGAATGTCATTAAAACATGACCCTTTTTTATCTTAATGAGATGCTGCAAATCGATCGTGCAGAAAATTACCTATATACCCACTTGATTCTTGCATTGAAACAATCCAGGGTTTGTTCATATCTGTCATCAATCCCTCGGCGCTACTTGCTGTCCTTGGACCGTTTTCACTCTCCACGTTGCAGTGACTTTTCCAAAGAAAGCAGTTTAGGACCAAATGAAAATTGCCACCATGAAAATTCTAGACTTTATCACGGTAGATGGCTCGAATATTTCATTGATGAACAGCTTGGCTCTGTGTTTTAGTATATAGATCGAGCGTGTCTATGTTGTTGGGGTCTAGGCAAAGAGCAGCTTCACAATCTTGAAGAGCAGAGAGCACATTCCCCATTGACTCGTAAAATGCTGCACGAAGATGAAGCATTTGCAATTCGGGCTTAAAAGCTATCGCCTTTGTAAGCTCTTCTAATGCTTCTGTTTCTTTCTGGTCATCCATTAGCACTGGAAAAATGAAATTCTGTGAGTTAGAACAAGTTTAGATCTCTAAATGAAGAAGTCAATAGAATTATATAACAGAGACATCAGTTATACCGGCTGCCCTATATCTATAAGGATATGTCCTTAATGGATCTAGCTGTGTCGCCATATTAAGGTCATTCTTCGCTGTCTCCCTGTCACAGTATTCTGATCGTTTCTCATAAGCTGATGCATTGTTATGCGCCTTTTCAATTAGTTTAGTCATCTCATCAAATGCAGCTTTTCTTTGATTTTTCAATTGATAAACGCGAGCCAGCCCTTGATGAGCTCTAGTGTGCTTAATTTTAAGGGCACTCATGTAACAATCTGCAGCCTGATCTAGCCTACCACAATCCACATAAATACTTCCCAAATTATTCAATGCCTGCAAAGAATCAATATAGGTATTATTACATAATCAATGAGCAAATCAAGAAATAGACAATACTATAAACATCTGAATTTTGATCCTCACTTGTCCTTTTCGAAGACCGTCTGAAGGGCACCTGAGAGCTTCACCAAGTAGCTGAATGACATAAGTTGATGTTTCAGGACTCAGATTTGTATCAGCTAATATATATGCTTTTAGGAAGAAAGCTTCAAATGATCTTTGGATGGAAATGGACTTTTCAGCCCTTGAGAGGGCTTCTTCGCGATGGCCAGTATCATATAAAATCCATCCTTCATAAACTAGTCTTTCATGATCATAACTACAATAATTTCTAGCCAGCCGTAAACACCGCATTGCCGCCTTCTGACAATTTAACCTATTACAGTACAATGTAACAGAAAAAAGGCTCAAATGAAGACAACAAGACTTAGTCTTGCCCAAAAGAAACAAAAAAAAATACTTAGGCTCACAATGGCCCGTATACATTCTCAATGCATGTTTGTCTCCTGCTACCAAGGATATAATTGACTGTTAACATTTCAACTAGTTTTGCCTATATAAAGTGAACACCCTAAATGGAAATTTTGCCTATATAAAATAAAGTGATCAGAGGGAGTAGCTTCAAGGTAGAAAAACTTACCGAAGAAGAAGTAAAGATTGTCGAAATCGTAATAAGCTCTTCCCTGGATCATGTCCCAGCATTTGATGAATCACGGCCAAAGAGCCAACATCATCAACATTAGACCATTGTTCATAGAGTTGAATCCAGCAATCGGCCAGACTCTGCTGCTGAACCCGACAGTTCAGAAGTTCAACTAAGTGATCCCCACTTAGTTTCCCATGAAACATCATATAATTAGGCTCTAATGTGAGCAATGCTCGAATATCCCTCAATGCACTTTCATAATCCTCAAGTGCTATGAAGAACCAAGCTCGCAATTCGAGGACATCAGGTGAGAGCTTGAATGAGATAATTCTACCAATCTCTGAGATTGCTTGCTTAATCTGCTTTTCTTCCACCTTCAATACAGCTCTATATTTATATGGGAAAGAAAGTGTTGGATCCAATTCAGTTGCAGCATTTAAATCAGTAATCTTCTCGCGTCCAACCTCATATAACGATCTTTCTTGGTACATCCAGCCAACAGGCTTGTGCTCGAAAATGATTGAGTTTATCAACCTAAAAGCTGAATATTGCTGCCCTTGCTTGTACTTTGTTCTTGCAACCCCGGCAACTGAATATACATGACCAGTCTGAACTGCTGCCTCAAAACAAAACTGTGCATCCTTGTACTCTTTTCTTTCAAACAAAACACAACCCAGTTGGTGCAAAGCAAGTTCTCTCTGCCATTTTTCGGTGGCGAATTCTTGCATTCTATCTAACAAAACCACAGTTGTACTAGATACCATATTTTCCTCCATGGCCACTTGGCTGAGGAAATAATACAGCAAGAATGAAGCACGCCCGAGCATAGCCCATTTTTCGCAAGTCTCGGAGCTACAAAAAACTTTCATGACTCTATGGTTATACAAAGAACTTGGCAATTCTCTCAACAGTACTTGCAAGCAAGAAGCCACCAGAAGATTTGCTTTCTCTTCCAAACCATATTCAATAAGAGTTATCGCGTCCTGGATATCACAAACTATTGAAGCCAAATGAGCATCACAAGCAGACTTCATCTCCTCACAGCAAAATCTATTTGCAAAAGAAAGCAACTCCAAAACAATTTCGAGACTAAACAAATCAACTCTTCTTGTCCTACTATACACTTCCACAGCTCTCATCCCCTCCAAAGATATTCCATTTTTCGAAAAATCAATATTTTCCTTTCTTGATTCGGCAAAACTACCATAGAGCATTACCTTTAATGGGCTCGAAAGAGTAGCAATTTTGAATCTAACACAGGGAACCAATTCACCATTAATACAAAATGAAACATCACCATCATGTGAGCTGGGGCAATCATTTCCAATCAAGGTTTGAGAATTAAGCTGTGAACGAGAATCTTGATTACATTGGCAATGATTATAAACTGAATTAGGATCATACCCAGAAACTAAAGCAGCTTTAGGACATTCAAGAACATACCCACTACAATCCATGGATGACACACCCACAAATTCATCTTCTCTTCTCTCAAATCTCAACCAAGAAGAAAGAATCACCTTAGAATGGACATCAATGGCATATTGCCTTGCAGCACAAAGACACCTTCTTAAAAGCTTAGAATCACCCAAGCCACGCAACAAACTATATTGTTCAATACATAACAAAGATTTATCTGAAGACAAGCAAGAGTCGAGGCGACGGTAAAGGTCAGCTAAAGATTCAACATAGTATATGGGTTTTAAGTAAGGGTCAATGGAGGGTTCAAGAAGGTCAGTTGCAGGAAGGCCAAAAGGAAGCAAAGCTTGAGAAACTGTAACAGAATTTGTCAATTTGGATTTTGGAAGTTTGGGTTTGATATCAGGACTTAAAGCATGAACTTGAGTACTTTTAAATCTATCTAAGAATTTAAGCCCTCTCATTTTCTTCCTATTCCGAGATGAATATATATACAGCACTAACAAATGATATTCAAATAAGAAGTCTACAATATAAATATAAAGATTAAATCTTTACCTCTTTTCTTGCCTGAAAACTGCAAGAAAAACAAGAAGAGGCCATGGGATGATAAACTGACGTTGAAGTTTGGTTCTCAAGAAAAAGAAAGAAAGAAAATTTTAATAAAGTTTGCATCTTTTTCATGACCCGCTTTCTGGAAAGAATAGATTCATATTCTCTTAACTTACAGTAGGAAGGCATAAGGTTCCTCCTTCTTATTGTAGAGTTTGGGAGTTTTGGTGACCGGAAATTTTTTGTTGATTTGGTGACTGACTCTTTTATATTACAAAGCTTTCTCTTTTTTCGTTTTGGTTTTCAGCTCACTTCCACCACCCCCACAATACCCAATCCCTCCATTTTTGCCACATCATATGCTCCTTAGCTCTTCAACAAATAGCTAGTTGAATAGAATATTAAAATTTTTAATATATATATATATATAAGTAATTTTCTTTATTTTTTAGAATAAACGGAGGTGTCTGGAGCATGTACGCCAGACTCCTAATCTAGATGCCAACTTAGTCACGATTAAAATTATTCATTATTTTAATATTTTTTCTTTTCTTATTAAATAATAAAAATAAATTTATAATTTATAAACAAAATTATTATTTGTGGATATATTTAAAAGAGTAATTTTCTTTATTTTTTAGAATAAACTATTGGTGTTCGAATGTGTCCGGAGCATATACAGTATACTTCTAATCTAGTTGCGAATTTAGTCACAGTTAAAATTATTGAATATTTTAATATTTTTCTTTACTTATTAAATAATAAAAATAAATTTATAATTTATAAACAATATTATTATTTGTTATATATATATATATAAATTTTTGTGATTTGTGTTGGGTTTGTTATATATCCACTAATTTGGGATTAGTTGTGATAAAAGTAATAGATTAACTTTAAATTAAGTATAATAATTTGTTGTGAATTTGGTGGTTTCTTCCTCAAGTGAGGTTCCTTTTAGCATGCTATAATAAATTATAATTATGATAAGAATACTTTAATTATGATATTTTTAGAGTAGCTTATCTCAATGGAATAGTTAACTAAAAGTGATTTATTTATTTTTATTATATTTTGTTAGCACTAGAATCAAGCCTAGTTATTAATGGTGTTAGGGATATTTTATTTAAATTGAAAAAAAAAAACATTTATCAATTTTGAATTAGGACAAGAAATGAAGAAAATAATTATTAACTTTGGGTTAATATATAATCAAGGTTTATTAAGTTAATCCAATTTATAATCATATAATCAAAAGCTTAACCTAAATTGCATATTAAGCAAAGGTGCAAAAGTAATTGGAATTATAAGAAGACAAGTTGATGGGTCTCATCAAACACCAAACAGATCCACATCTTTGGCAAAAATTAATTAAACTAATGGAAAAATACATCCACATTAGTGATGTATTACTACAAGTTATAATTTATGTCATTGTTAGATATTAATTATAATTCAACAAACCATGAGCTCCTAAGGTCAACTTTGAATCTTATGATAGAGTATACTACCAATTTCATATATATATATATATATATATATATATATATATATATATATATATATATATATATATATAATTTGGTAGTATGTCTAATCAATTTTGGTCCTACAAACTTAGCTTTCAATTAAGAGATAATTGTATATTGTTTAGCTATGTAAATGATAAGAAAATTTAAATTTTCTTATCATTTACATAGCTAATTCAAATAATAAAAATAACTTCATTTTTTTTAATATAATTTGTATTTTTTCTCCTTTTCCTTGTTTAAATTTGAATGCTTTTTTTAATTGTTTAGGGAAATAAGTAATATATATTTTTTAAAAGATTTTTGGCCAAATATATTTTCAGCCCTATACACGAAGGCCGCACAATTCCGCGACTCGAAATTCATGACCTTTTGATAATGCCAAAATAACTTTACCGTTGCACGAAAACTCCCCTTCAAATATATTTTCATATAAACAAACTATAATTTAATCATTAATTTTTTTTTTTATGAAGAGCTAAAGAAAATAAGAATTACAGGGGAAAAAAGAAAAAAAAGAAAACTAAATGCAGAAATTTCATGTGATAATACTAATAATCAAAGGTAGGTGAGTGAGTCACATGGAATAAACACCTTGGATACTACTATTATTGGCTTTATTATATAGAGAAAGAACAGAATATTCATTTTAATGTCATAATAAAATTAAAAATACTAAGATTAGCTTTTTTTTTTTTTTGCCAAAGATATAATTTCATTCAAACTATTTTAAACTATATTAGATCTAACAAACCATTAATTAAATAATGAGAAATACTTATTTAAATTGGATTTAAAAAAAAATAGACGAAATCAATAAAATATTACTCTCTTAGTTCATTATATATATATAAATAGATCTTACGCTTGTTAAAAAAATAAAAATTATGTCGAAGATGTGTAGAATTTTCTCCTTATAAATAAAATGCTTAAAAAGAAAAATTTATATATAAACCAAATAGAAAAAATAGTTCTTTGCTTGATAATAAAATTATATTAGCAATTTTTCTTTATTAAATTATAATTAGGTGCCTTTCTTCATAATAAATAAATAAATTAAAAAAAGAAAGCTGGAAGCTTGGAGGAATATTATCAAGTTGGCAAATGAAATTGAAAAAGAGAACAATAATTGGAAGTAAAACAGAATATATGCAAAGCCCAAAAAGCAACATACATACAGACAACTAGTGTTCATCAGTAAGACCCCATGTGAGAAATCTCATATCTTTTTTCCAAAAAAAAAGAAATCTCATATCTTAATTTTGTAGATTAAAAAGAAGACTCAGATCAATATTTCTAACCAAAATGAGCTTATTGTAATCTAATAATAATAGACCAAACGCTTAAATTTTGATTAATATTAGCCTCAAAACAGAGTTTAAAGGTAAAATTCGGCCAAAATACAGTTTACAGTACACTTATCGCTGATACAAATATCGAGTTCACTTATCATTGATACAAATATCGATCCGTTGTATTTGATAACTTCATAAATAGGACCTATAGTGTATTTGAAGGTGCTATATGACAGTTCGATGGCAACTCCACATGAAATAGTGAGATTGGTTAAATGAAGTCCTACCAACCATTTATTGATTAATGAGGGAGATTATTATATTTATTTATGAGTTATGAAAATGGCACATCATACATAATCCATAAGTGTAATATAAGTGAATATAAGAGGTGGGTTGTATTGTATCTGAATTTGACAGCAGGCCTGTCTCTTTTGCCAGAATTGTATCTTCTGCAAGAAACCTGTTTGGTGCAATATGCCTAGAGATAGGCCTGCCCTCGGTTCTAGAACCGCCAATGCCAATAATGGTTCGGTTCAAAGATTTGGTTCTTCAAACAATAGTTCTTAGCGGTTCTCTGTCCCGCAATTCTTTCACAGTTCATTTGTATGTATTTTTAGTGAAAATTTAAAATCTTGTTAAAACACTCCAAATGAAACTGTCATTTTTTAACGGTTTGAACTGCCAATTAAAACCTTCGGTTCCAAGTGGTTATGGTTCTAAATTTGGTCGAACCATAACCAAACCATCCTCCGACGGTTACAGTTGTTCCCAATTCTTGACTGTTATGGTTCGGAACCATAGGTTCAACTGTTCAAACCTTATTTTGAAGGTAACTAAATAGAAATACCAAGAAAAGTTTAATCAATGGATATATATAGAGATATTGGTAAAACTAAGAAATGATAGGAACACTAGAAGATGCAATTTAACCATAGGAAAATACCCAAATAAAAAGGAAGCAACCTAATAATTAATCTCTCTATCTCTCTCTAATTATAATTTTAATAATATTATCACTAAAATACAATAATTGCAACCTTCAAACATGAAAAAGAGGCGAAAAAATATTGAAGTCAAATAATAACTTATCATTGGCATGTGCAATTAACATACCAAATGGCCCACAAAATATTCAATTTAGATATGTTATCTAAATGCATATATAGGACACATCACCTTGACATATAGAAGAGCATCAATTGTGTGTGCTTTCCAACTTATATGCCAACTCAAGTCAACAAAATCCTGGTTTCAATAGAGTTTTAGATCAAAAAGAAAAGAAAAAAAAAATATGAGGCCATGGAAGGTGATCTACCCAACTCTTAGCTCTTACAATACAATGAAAGATCTCCCCCGAGATGGAGGATGAGGGAACTCGAGCGTTAGACTTCAATGCCTCGCGCTGTAACTATAGGATGCGGAGATCATCGTGTAAAAAATGAGGACCCAGAGAATTCGTCACAAGCATAGGTAAATATAGCATTCAAAACTTCAAAATTTAAACTATAAGTATAAAAAGGACAGAAATTTAGCACCATCAGCATAGCAGCTTCAGTTCTTCATCATCAGAAATCGATATCAACCAAAACGAAATGACTCATATTGACATTCTTCTAAGATATAATTAATATCAAGGAATGGAAAATCATAAAGATACACGCCATGGCATAGCCTAGAGGCAAATGGACATGTTACCTGGTCTAGAGACTACAGTTCGAATTCCTCACCCCTGTACTAAAAAAAATCATAAAATTCCAGACTAAGATAAAGATGATATGATAAAAGAACATACCTGAGATGGCTGTCAAGCAATATAGTAGTCATAAGAGTGATGAAATTCTTTATTATGTTTACAATACCCATCATCTATACAAGCATTAATATAACCCTCGAGAACAATAAAAAAAGTCTTGATATGTACTCCCAACTCATATACGTCAAAGACAAACATATTTGAATGTGTTACTGTGTTCTGACACCATTCACATCTATACAAAATTTAAACTTTTTTACTCTCCCAGAGAGCAAGTGCCGGTTCTATAAATTCACAGGACTATAGAAATCATTTACTCCCGGACAATATGTACCTGTTCTATAGATTCATAAGAGTATCGGACTCACTCATTGCATTTTTATGATCCAGAGCTCATATTTCTTCATATACAGATACAAAAGAGAAGGTCCAATCAAATTTGCATCCGAAAGGCGCTTGCAAATCTTAAGATAAGTTTCAACATTTCCCCATTGTTGGATTCTTTTTCTTAGCCCTTGTAGCACAGCTACTCTATCCAAATAGTCTGGACATAAACCCAAATCAAGCATTTTACAAAGTGCTTCTGCAGCATCATCATAATGTCCTCCTTTAATGTAACCTCTCAATAACCATGATAAAGTTTTCTTCTTTTGAAGAGAGCTCGTGACCTCCATTCTAGTAAGTAATCGTGATATGCAACGTAACTCCTTCTGGGAAGCACAAATGGCTAAAACAATATCGTAAAGATCTCCATCGGCTTCCTTACCTGCAAGCTTCATTTCCCACAACTGCCTTTCAGCTTCTAGTCCATGACCAGCACAAATGTACATAGCTAGAAGCCGCTCGTGAATTACGCCAGAAAGATTAGGGCTTCCCTCCTGAAATACCCAGTTGGACAAGCGTACTCCATCGGCTAGAAGATCTGACTGGTATTTCTCAATGATGGTTACATTTTCATTATCAAGTTCAGCTACTAAACCAGACTTGGCAAAGCCTTTCAGCTTTCTTAAAGCTTTTGCAAATTCATTTAGCTCTTTCACTACAGCCGTCATTGCAATAAGATAAGCGTAAACCTCTGGCTTTAACCCAGATTCTCTAAGATGGATAACCAATTTAACTGCTTCCATGTAGTTTCCATCAACCTGAAACAAACTTAAGGTTGTCACTAACGCGAAACTAAGTTCCTAATTCCCAAAAATTTCACTTAAGACGGAAAAAGAAAAGAAATCCTAAAAAGCACCATGTACACACAATTTTAAAACTATGAAACAGAAAATTTGAAGCAATACTACAAAACTTTGAAGATTTTTTAAATATAAAGTGTAAAACTGATGCTCATTCCACAAAGTTTGCACAATATTAGTAAGCAAACAATTGAAATTCCAATCTTGAACAATAATAATAAGAAGACAATTAGAGTTTGCAATCATCATAATATAAATTAGCAAAGTGAAATTACCAACATATCCCAACTACATTCCACAAATATGTTTTAGCATTGCAATATCATAAACAGGAAGAAAACCACACCAGACATAAATTCCCACATATTAGGCAATCCCAAAACATTATCAAAAACAGCAATATCAAAATGACCTAATCAAACAAATAAAAATGGCAAGAAAATAGTATAAAAAAATTGAAAAATTAGAAGCTATACCATCATCTTCCAAGCAAGATAACCAGTAGGGCCACCTTTCTGTCCTCCATCTTCAGAGCAGGATATTCCCCTTTTCAAAACTTCTTTAACAAAAGAAATAGCTCTTTCCTTCTCCCCCATATCCCAATACAAAGATATAACCTTTTCAATCATACTGAAACTAGGCTTCAAACCCACACAATCCATATCCACTAATAAGTCAACCACATCACCAATTTCATGTTCCTTTTCAATTAACTTCTTTATCCAACTACACATAATAGAAACCATAAGCTCCATAGTCTCTTTATCAACCTTATTCTCTTTTCTTAACCACTCAAATACTTCAAGAGCACACCAAGAATCCCTACCCTCTTGAGAAAAATAAACAAGAACTAATTGTAATTCTCTAGCAGAAAGCCTATCATTCATTTCTTCAAGTATATCAGAAGGTTCTCTTGCCATTCTTTCTAATTCCTCAATTGCCTCAAAAAACCCTTCACCCATTTCTTCTTCATCGTCACTTGTAATGTATTGGTCCAATCCCACCGACTTCAACAACTTAAAACCTCGAATTTTGCTCTCACTAATCTTTGCAGCAACAAAGTTACAACCTCTAAGGGTTTTAACATTCAAGAATTTAGAAACCCGGAAAAGAAATTGTCTTTGAAGCGAGAATTTGGGAGAAACTTTAGTTAAAGAAGCACAAGAATGGTAAGCAGAGGCCATTTTCTTCAACTTAGAACATCAAAACCTACATACTGGAGTTGGGTCGTTTCAATTCAAAGATGAAAAGGAAGAACAAAAGCCAAAGAAAAGGATTATACCAAAACGGTGAAAAAGACTAAGGGGAAAGAAGAGAGGTTGAAGAAGGGTATAAGAAATGGGTGGTGGGTACGGCCATTTGGCTTCTCAAAGACTGACAAAAGCCGAGTTCGCGTTCGTGAAAAATGAGAAGAATATACAAATCCAATGGTAGTTGTTTTTATAAGGTGACACGTCGTTAAATTAGAATATAATTACACCAGCAACCAAACATTTTTTTTTTAAAAAAAAAAACCAGACTTTATTTATTTTTTAGAAGAAAAAAGCAAATATTAATTAAATATGGCAAATTATCCAATTTCACCCTCAACTTGCTTAACTTTGACATACTACCTATTTTTCAACTTTCTCTACAATTAAAACCCTCAAGTTGGACAAAATTGCCAGACCTCACAAACAACAAGCGCGTATGATACACCCCTGTTTAGTTAGTATAATATTGATAAATATATATATATATAAAAATTGTTACTGGCAGTTATGAAGGGTATAAAATTGAAAAGTCCCAATTATTGTGAAATCCATAGTAAATGCTGAGAAAGAGCAATGTTACGTATGACAATTATTGGATAAAATAGTAGGAACACTTGAATTTCTTGTAACACATTTAGTTATAATTTACATAATTTTCTGAAGTTATTTGTATGTGCAATGTTATTTTTCATCAATTTTTATAAGTTCTTCCATTTGTATCTTCAATGTTGATTGCGATCAAGATGAGTATAATTTAGGCTTAGTTTAATGTCTGACTTTTCCTTAATTTCAGTATGTATACCTTGTTGTGAAGCTTGTAAGTCAGCTGATGAATTGGTTTTTAAATGTATCATTCATTTGTTTTTAATTAGTTTATGACAATTTTATTGAATGGTAGACTCATTGCAGCTGATGAATTGCTCGGTAAATGTACAAAGAATTTTGGCAGAAAAAGCACAAGAATCATACAACATGGGGATTAGCAGGGCCATTGACCTATTTCTTGAAGCCATTACGAGGACACTTTAGTTGTTTATGTTTTTGCTAGTTGTGAACTGCTATTTGATATGAACCTTAGCTACTAGTTTATGTTTATTGAGAACCGTAATCTTCTGTTTTTTTTTTTTTAATTTCTATTAGCATGTAGAACTTGTTTCTACTGTAGTTGTGCACTATCTTTCCGGTTTAATGAGTCATTTTAGAATTCTATGAAAATTAAATGTGTATGAAGCTATGACTAAATGAATTAAAGTCCTTATATTTGTCCAAGTGAAAGAGTACATTTATTCCTTCCAAAATTTGTTAAGTTGTTGATATGGGTTTAATAATTTATTCTTTCTTTATGTTCTCAAATGCAAGTAGCTTCAAGTGTACCACACGCAAATGTTTGTGAAGTTTGCAAATTTTGTCCAACTTGGAGGGTTTAATTGTAGAGAAAGTTGAAAAATGGGTAATATGTCAAAGTTCATTATTATTATTATTCTTATTATTATTATTATTTGTATGTTTATTTTATTGATATTTGCTATCATGTTTTGCCGTTGAATCGTGTCCATCCTTGTAACGACCGTCCGTTTTATTTATTAAGAAGGAGCAACCGCTAAGGAAAATGATATTTTTCCGACAAAAAAGAAGAGAAGGGCTTATACTATATAAGATCATTCATATACTTAAATGATAATAGAGACAACGGTGAGACTGTCCACATAGATGAACAACAAACAATCCATTTATTTTTTATTTTAGACAATTAATTGGTGAGAGAATTTGACATCTAATTAATAACCAATGATAAGGTTGTACATTGTAAACTTTTACTAAATTTTTGTAAACTCATAAAAATTTAGTAGTTAACTAATTGTAATTTGTTTGTAAACTTCTTGTATGCTACTTGTAAACATCTTATATACCTTGTAGTTTTAGAAATATATTTGCATATTCAAACTTATATATATATATATGGAGTTATATGATTGTGCCATTTTGTCCCTATTTTTGATAAGGTATAATTTTATTTTATTTTATTTGTGCATGGATGACAAGGTGTAATTTTATTGAAAGCAAAAGCATATAAAAATCCAAAATTATAAGAACCTACCAAGTGGTGACAATGAAATGACAACCAATCTCAACTAAACAAACCCATTTAGATTTCAACACAAAAAACATCTGCATCTATTAATAATTTTGAAATGGCTGGTCATTGATGGACTTTATTAAATATATAAAAATCAACTAGAAATTCATTTGAAAAAGTTCAAATAAGACATTCTAATAATAATACTACATATCTAGAAATTCCAAATTTTCTTTAGAGGAAAAGCTTCACAAGTGGCAACTACTAGGAGGATTTTGGTTTAGGCTGAGAATTTGTTCAATACCACCTGAATTTGAGTTAGAATTAGATCTGGGTTTTTGCTGCTCTAAATTAATGTTGTAGTCATTAGGATTCATCAGCCACATTGGTCCAACTGCTTGTTGTTGTTGATGCTGATTCACTTCTTCTGTTTCTACTTCATTATTCTCTTCAGTTCGGTCTGTAACCAATAAAAAAAGAAAAGAAAAGAAAATTAATCTTTTGAGTTGATACGGTAAGAATATATCTCATTAAAATATTCTAGAAAGAAAACGCAGTAAGAATATACCTCATTAAAATATTCATTAAAACATTCTAAAGAATATATCTCATTAAAACATTCTAGAAAGAAAATACGGTAAGAATATACCTTATTAAAACATTCTAGAAAGGATACACGGCAAGAATATATCTCATGAAAACATTCTAGAAAGGAATCGCTTAAATGTGCAATGTGTTATACTTCCTTGCATGCTAAAATATAACGAAATCGCAAATGTATTTATAACATGTTAGCAGTAGATTGAAGTTCGAAAATTGTACGATAATTTATCATGTCTTTTTTATTTGTTGCATGAGATTGAAGTGATGTGTTTTAAGCGTTTTTATTAAAAATTCATCGAAATGCCATAGAAATAAGACGAAAAGAAAGAAAGTAACTCCTACAAAGAAGAAGCCAATCTATTTCTTTGTTGCATTCTTATCTTCACAATAGTTAGTTTGACACTTTGACTAAGATACCCTTTTGATGTACCAATTCTTAATTAATTTGTACTTAATAGAAAATATTTATAAAGTTTAATAATTGTTTTTAATAGTATTAATACTGAAACACTATATGAATAAATTCTAAAATTAAAGCATTTCTCAATAAACATTTTTTAGGTGTAATTAGATTATTAATTTTTTTTAAATTGTTTTTCAACTCTAAATGCATTTAAAATTTTAATTTTCATCTAAATATAAGCAGTATGATACGATAAATTACATATCTCAGATTATGTCTATTAAATTTGGAGAATTAAAAAAAATGTACTTTTGTTTTTTTATATATTTTTACATGTTACGTAATTAGCATGCACATTATTAAGAACAATGACGACATGTTAAGTTAAAATAAAATAGATTATAATCATACCTGAGGCTGTATTTGTGTTCATAAACATACATTCACTACCACCAGATTGCCACAAATTTGAATTCATAAACATGAATTGTTCTTGCATTTTTTGATGCTGCAACATTAAATGGAGTTGCCTCAATCTATTCACTTCTGCTCTATTCTCCTCAATTTCAGCTACAAAAATGAGTTCATTATCAGTTCTTGC
>CATIWJ010120529.1:0-11015 GCA_949640765.1 Croton laevigatus | reverse complement strand
AGTGAACTAGTGTGATAAGGGTGTGATGCATCATACACTGTAGCAGTACTGCGACCAACTAAGTTAGACTTTAAAAATAGTCAAACTTTGGATAAACCGAGCAGAGCCTGCAATCAGGTCCGACCGGTTACGTTTTGAATGATTTGGATTTGGCCATTAATATAATAATTGACTTCAGGTCAAAATAGGATGCTCCGGCTGTGGGCCTAGAGTTATCCACTGTAAATTAAATACAGTAAGTTTTATCTCTGTGTTCACCAGAGTCCTAGTAGAGCCACTTGATTAATTCAAATAAGTAAATTTGATATTGATTGATTTATTATTTATTTTAAATGAGTTGATTATTATTTTATTATTTATTATTGAATTATTTTCATTAAAAGATTAATTATTACATTTAAATTTTAAATTGCATGAAAATATTATTATTGTTATTTTATGGTTAAAAGTATCCACTGAACGAAATCGCTCAGCAAGTTTTGGTTCATCCTAAACTTGTAGGTTTTTTAAAGACGCGAGAAGAATGAATAGAATCAAATAGTATCAGGCTCACCAGAATTGTTTAGCAAGGCATATACTGTGAAGTTAAATCAAGGAATATTAAAGGAAGCTGGAATCGAATTTTTATTATTCAATATTGTAAATTGTGCAAATTATATTTTAATAAATTGTAAAAAATATGAGCTGTATACCATGTAATATGTAATGTGGCACATCTTGGTTCGACCGTAAATGAACGGGTTAAGGGGTGCTACATCTATGACCATCGAGTTATCACTCTCCTGCATGGCTTCACGTCTGTTCAAATCGCAGACATCTTCACAAAAACCTTGGCACGTCGGCGTCATAATTTCCTAGGTAGCAAATTGATGCTTGTAGATTTACCAGCTTCCATTTAACAATGACGTCAATGGATTTAATTGACGGAATCTTACTGGCATAATACTGCCATTATGAGTAGAATATTCTAACATAATATATAGCATTTAAACCAGCAAAATTGGGATTATATAGCTGTAATTATGTGGTACCTCCTTATTAACTTTAATTCATATAAAATTTAGGGAAATTTATAAAAATCTCTCCATGTTTTACATAAATTATATTTTTCTCCCTATGTTTTTTTTTTCTAAATCAAAACCTCCCTACTTTATTATTCTGTTAACAATAATCTCCTTTTGTCTATTTTTTCTATTTAAATAACGGCTGAAGGATCAAAATGATATTTTACGGGCTTTTTTTGAAAAACTAAAGAAATGAGGGACTGTTTTCAAATTTTTCATATCCTTCCTTGAGCTAACAAGAAATAGAGGGAGGAAGAGAGAGAAAATTAGCTGGCCGATATCTTTTTCTCCGGCCATAGATCGGAGGCAAGGCTGGTACCAATTAAAAGCTCTCTTCACAAGCATTCGACCGGTGCCCTTAATTCCATCATCGGACCACCGGAAAATGCTCTGAATATTTTGGTGAATAGTAATATCAATAGTGCCTTTCTTATCCGACCACAGATTGGCGGCAAAACCGGTACCAGTTGAAAGCTCTCTTCACAAGGAGTCGTTTGGTGTCCTTACTTTCATCATCGGACCACCGGAGGACGCCGAAAAAAGCATCTGAAAATTTCGCCGAATAATAACGTCAATATTGCTTTTAATTTTCCAGCCGTGATTATGGCCAGATCCGTCAACTTTTAGGTACCGTGCCAACGCCCTCGAACTCGCTGGAAGATAGGCTTCACAGCGGTGGGGCGCGTTGGCTGGGCTGGCCGGCTGTGGCGGTGGTGGAAGTATGCTAGTCAATTTTCTCTCTCTTCGTCCTTCAATTTCCCGTTAGCTCGAGGAAGGAGATGAAAAAATTTGAAAACAGTCCCTCATTTCTTTAGTTTTTCAAAAAAAGGCCGTAAAAATATCATTTTGGTCCTTCAACCGTTATTTAAATAGAAAAAATAGACAAAAGAAGGTTATTGTTAATAGAATAATAAAGTAGGGAGGTTTTAGTCTTAAAAAAAAACATAGGGAGGAAAATATAGTTTATGGAAAACATGTGGAGGTTTTTATAAATTTCTTTTTATTATATACTAAGTCAAGTACAAATTAAAATATTTAATTTTGTTGCTATCTTTTAAGAAATTAATATATTGTCCTGTATTTTTTATAGTAGTTTATTTTGTCTTTATATTTTAGAAAAATTACACTATTTTATTCTTTATAGTCAGAAACGGTGATAAAAACTAATAAGTCATTTCTCATCTAAATTTTTTTTTTGCCTTGATGGTAGATTTATCTCCCTCGATCAATTATTATGCGGCCAATCATATAAAAATACCCTAAACTTTAGGCGAATTCTTAAAAATACGCAAATTTTAACTTTATATTAAAAATACCCAAATCGAATAGTTGAGTTTTAATAATACTCAAAATTTGAAATAAAGAATGTAATTGAAAATTAAATTTTAAAATAGGGACTTTTTTGTCATTTTCAAGTTAAATTTGAATCAAATCATTGGTTTTAGGTTCAACCCAGTCTAATACATAACAGGAACTAAAAAAAAAATCCACCCATCTTCTCCTTCTCCATCTCTCTAATGGAAATAACCAGGCAACTAGTTCAGTTCATCTTTTTCTGTTCTCCTCTCTCTCACTCTTCTTTCAGCCATTGCCATTGTGACCACACCACCTTCAGTCCTTCGTCCTTTGTCCCTTCTCTCACTATTTTTCCATCACCACTCCATCCATCCATCGTCTTTTTCCCCCCAACGCAACCGTCGACAGTCGATCGGCCATCAACCTGACAACATGAATATATGGTTTTTGCCTTTTTTGGTGTCGTCGAGCTCGAGGTAAAAGAAGCCTCCTTCATTGATTTCTTTGTTTTTGCATGTTAGTAATTGCAAATTGGTTAATTTTTGTGTTTTAGTATTGGTTTAGTCGAGCACTTTTGGGGTTTGTCATTGGTAGGTGGAGCAAGATGATTTAATATGTTCAATTTCCTTTTATGATTACGTTGGTGAAGCGATTTTGGTTATAATTTGTGGTGGTGAATTCCTTTTTTTTTTCCTCAAAATTTCTATATAATTTATGTTGAATGGTATTGTTACTAAAGAAATTTGCATTTGTAATTTCCATATTATTGAGAAATTTGTTGTTGAATTCACAATTGTGGTTGTGCGTGATGAGGAAATAGAGAAAGTTTTTCAAATATGAAGGGCAAAAATATTCAGGTTTTTCTAGCTATTTCCATCGTAGAGAGAGAGATGAGGAGAAGATGTGTGTGGGTTCTTTCTTTGGGTTGGTTTGATGTATTAGACTTGGTTGAACCTAAAACCAATTATTTGATTTAAACTTAACTTGAAAATAACAAAAAAGTCCGTATTTTAAAATATAATTTTCAATTATATTCTTTATTTTAAATTTTAGGTATTATTAAAACTCAACTATTCGATTTGGGTATTTTTAATACAAAGTAAAAATTTGGGTATTTGTAAGAATTCACCTAAAGTTCAGTGTATTTTTATATGATTGGCCCCAAATAGCGCCCTCATTTTAATAAATCATTTCATTTAAGTCCTTCTAACGACTTCACATAATCTAGCTGATATGCGTCGTTAATAACTTTTTGCATACTAGTCCAAATTCGATAATTCTTGTGCCAAATAAAACTAGACATCTAAATATATGTCATATTCAAATGTGAAATTTACAATTTCCTCCCTAGTTTTTACCTATTTCTACATTTTCCTCCATGTCTTTTTTTAAGACAAAAATATCCCTCATTTATTTTTCCGCCGATAATAACATCCTTTTGTCAATTTTTTCTGTTAAAATAATGGTTGAAGGATCAAAATATAATTTTTCGGGTCCTTTTGCAAAACCTTAAAAAACTAAAGGACTATTTTGTAACTTTTCCTTCTTCCTCAGCATTCTACCACCACCTTCATCCCACAGCCACCTCCGTCTACTGCCACCTCCATCCCACAGCCACCGCACCACCTTCGTTTAGCTTCGTTCCGGTCACATCATAGACCCATCAACCGGATTCCCATAGATCGAAGCCTCCCCTGTCTCAACTTTCACAGTTAGTATATTTGCCGGAGGAAAGAGAAAAGAGAAAGTGGCCTAGCTGGTCACTCATCGCTGGAATGGTGTTTCCAGGCCACAACTCTTACATCAAATGACAGATCTCATTGAGGGGAGTCCGGATCTGTAACTATTTTTGTCGGATGATGGTCGGAAGATGCCGAAAATTGCGTCGAAAATGATCTGCTTTCATATTCATTAGAAACACGACCCACTGGCAATCTCTGACGTCCGGCAATAGATCGGCCACAAGGCCGGTACCAATCGAAAGATCTCTTCATAAGGAGTCGACCGGTGTCCTCACTTCCAACGTCCGATCATCGGTGATGCCGAAAAATGGATCGAAAGTTTTCGGGTGAATAGTAATAAACAGTGCCGGAAAGAGGTTGAAGATGGAAAAATAGAAAATTAGTCCTTCATTTGTTCATAAAAAGGCCCGTAAAATTAAATTGTTGTCCATTTTAACAGAAAAAATTGACAAAAGGATGTTATTGTCGACGAAAAAATAAATGAGGAATATTTTTGTCCTGAAAAAAAAAGACAGGGAGAAAATGTAGAAATAGGTAAAAACTAGGGAGGAAATTGTAAATTTTCCTATTCAAATTTCAGATCAATCCGAATTATAAATAATATTTGGGGTCGTTTTTCGTTGAGTCCCGTCGCACTGCCTTAGGCAGCCTGCGCACTGTCTACTAATTCCATCATAACTTTGTCTATATAAACCTAAATTAGGTGTTTCTTGTTTCTACGCTTAACTAACACATAAAGGAATAACTTTTGTGATTTACACTTTTGCAAAATAGACCATCTTGGGTTCCGAAATTCAAGTTAAACCCATAGGTTCTGCGTAAACCTACTTTTCGTGTTTTCGCAAAATTGTCCGAACATATGATCCCGGGAACTACCATAATTACGCCATTGCGACCCATTTAGTCTCAAGATCTCACATTTAATATATTATCAAGGTTTTCCATAATTTTTAGGAAAATTACATTTTAGTCCTTAACTTTTTACAAAATTTCTATTAGGTCCTTTTGACTTTCGAAGCCTTATTTCGCCTCTATGGTACGGTCTGCACCTGTCTGTAGCTCTATTGTAATTCATATTATCGAATTTATGTATTTAGGGTCGACTTTCCACAGAGGTCACCGATCCTAACTTGTACTGTGACCTGAGCACGTTTAACTTCGGAGGTTCGGCGAGTTTCTCCACGATCTTTCCGAGTCCACGCGCCCGGATTATATAATTTGAATCTACATTTGTCGGATAACACATTTATACTCGATTTCCTTATTTATCTGGTTACGACTCGTATATAATTTCCGTATTTCTCTTTTTATTTACTTTTCGTTTACCATTTATTTACTTTTCTTATAATTTATTTACTTTTATTTACTTCATATTTACCATTTTTCTTCCTCTTTTGCTTTCCTTATTTACCTCATATTTACCGTTTTTCTGTCACTTATTTACCTCCCTTCGTGGTATATTATTCTCGTAATTTCTTATTAATGACTTTTATTCCTTTCCGTACATTAGATTATTTATACTTCGGAGTTATTAGATTTCAGGATGTTACATATACCTTAACATGCGAGTTATAACACATAACTCGCTGAGCTTGATTGCCCAGTGGATACTTTACTTATTTAACAAAATTTAAACAAGAATGCAAAATTCAAATCCATTTATTCTTAACAAATATTGTTTACTGCAATAAAAATTTATTTACTGTTTGTCCTTCTTCTCCTCTTATAGTATACAAACTGTATCTACTGAAATTTTGATCAGATATTTATTATTACTTACTCGTTTGTAATGTTCTCGCTCTACAAAGTATTTTAGTAGACTGTTAAATGTAAGACAAGTGGATATCGTCCCTGACTGATTTGGGCATCCACCTTTTAATATATGGACATCGGTCCCTGAATAATTTGGGCATCCACCTTTAATATATGGATATCGGTCCCTTGATTGTGCAGCTGCTAGTATGATATCATCCTCCTACCTTTATCTGTTCTGACCTGACTAAGTAAAGCTTATATTTAAACTTAGCAAATTATGATTAAATTCTGACTCTTAATGTTAGTTTCACATTTCCTATAATTCAACTTTTTATTTTCCTATCTAATAAATTTATCAATGCAATATTAATAGCTCAACACAACTAATAAACATATCACAATCATTTAAAATAATAAAATTCGTAGATATAACTCGGACGCACATCTGAGTATTCAACGCAGTCAAATACTTAAAGTACCAAACCTGGTTTATCCGCTAATAGCCAATTCTCCAAAAATCCTTCAATTCCTTCCTTCTCCTTACTGTCCAGACCTAAAAATATCTCAACTAATATTTATCTAAATCCCCAAAATTATCAATTCCTTATAATAATCTCAATTAATTCAATTTACTCAAAATAAATACTAATTACCATTAAACATTAATCTGCTGGACCTAAATGAATAACTAAATAAAGTTCAGGGGCTACCTAGAGATGCGGAGGAGTTAGTCTGCAAAGCTTATGAAATTCTGAGAACTACGCCTTCAACCACGTCAAGTCTAGGGGCCAGAATTGATATTTCCCAAAACGCCACCGTTTTGGTCAAAACGCGGACCCTTCAGACATTTTGATCTTCTTCTTCACCCGCTTCCTCCTGCGTCGGGTTTCACCGGACCCGAATATCCAGGTGGCCCAATAACGATTTTGGTGGTGAGTCAGGCACCGATCTCCTCCTATTGGCGTCGCCGGTCCATTTTCGATCTCAGAACCGACGGAAAGTGGTTGAAGTTCAGGGAAAAAGCTTTAAAATGTCACGGGTTACCCACTAAACCGATGGATAGTCCAACTGGTTTTCTAGTTTCCGACGACTGGTCGACGAGTTTCTCAACTTAAACACACTCAGTGGGTTCCCAAAAGTTGATTTCCGGTGTTTTGTTGTCGGATTTGATAGGAAAATTGAAATATGTCAATTTAAACTTTCTTCTTCTTATTCCTCAATTTCTTTCCTCTGCTTCCTTCGGGTTTTTCCTCTTATTTTCTACTATTCATCCCCCTTTTATACCTACTCATTTCTTGTTTCCCACACCTCTCATTCTTCACCCCACACTTGTTCAATCCTTGTAGTATTAATGTGTTTTCCTTCTTGATCTTTCTTTTTAATTATTATTACTATCTAAACACACCTTATAACTCAAAATTACGTTTTAGTTGCCGAATCAATGTTTGTTCTAAATTTTATCACCTAATTTACAACTTTGCCATTCCGACACGTCCTCAACGGCCGGGTTGTGACACTTATTGCACCTCCCGTGAAGAATCTAAGATTATAGCGGAATATTTATTTTTCTTCGATGTTAATTAAGTAGTATACATTGTCATTAAATCAATTTTATAGAATTGTATATGCTAATTAATACAAATTAGATTACCTTTTTCTAATTAATTTGAATTACCTTATATAAATTAATTAATTTAATATAATTTTAAAAAGACATATTTAACTTCAATTTAATATAACTTGGATATGGTGGTGTCTTATGTATGGCCATGTGGATTTGAATCATTTCAATAATTTTTCTAGTTTTTCTTATTTTCTTCTACTAAATTTTGTAATTTTACTTATTTAGTTTCATTGTATTATCCTACTACTACGTAAGCCTTGAGATATTTGGATTATTTTTTAGTTTTTTATATTTTGTCTCCACAGTTATAATCATTATGCAAATAAATTAGTCTTAACAGTTGAGGAAAGAAAATAAAGCTTAATAATGGTTAATTATTCTACTTTTACATTCTCTTTCTTTCTAGCTACAAATGAAGCTTAATAATGGTTAATTATTCCACTTTTACATTTTCTTTCAAGCTACCACAATTGTTTCAATTTCTGCCACAGAAGCTTCTTCCATGGAAGGTGCATCCAGAGTGAGAGAGAAGATCTCTTAAAGTTAAAGAATGATCTCATTGATCTGTCGACTCGACTCGCATCTTGGGTTGAGGATGGAGACTGTCTGCCATAACATAACCAACCATATTCTTGAGCTCCTTTTACAGAATTGGTAAGTAAATCTTGGGAGTCGAGTACTACTCAAGTTGTTAGGCATTTCATCCTGTGAGGTCCCAAGTTCAACACCAACATCCCCGTGTACCTATTTTTTTTTTTAACAAAAAAGGTTAGTGAATCTGTGCTCAACATGAATCATTTGCTAGACCTCAGCAATAGTAATTTTGGAAGAATCCCATTTCCTGGTTTCGGAAGAATGATTCCTTATCAACTCGGATATACATGTAAAATTGATTTTAATCAAAGCCCAAAAGACATTCTTCGGATATGAAAATGGGTAGCCCACTACACAACAACAACCTGATCTCCAACTCCACAGAAGTCCAGTTGACCTACTTGCTGGGCCTGGCCAACTGATCATAAGATAAGACGGCATCGTTTCATATCTCACAGACATGATATCTTTTTTTTTTTTAACATAGACAGACATGATATCCTGATACTAACATCCATCGGTAAGTAAATTGGTGAATTTGTCTTTTCGACGAGTTTAGAGAGCAACTAATCCAATCTCTTCGCTTCCGTGCAGATCAAAAGCTATACCATCTTCAGTTATGGTTCATGTTTTTCATTCTCCTTAGTCTTGCTTTTATGATTGGAGACATTTTTTCAGTAATTCATAGTAATTATTTTCTAATTTCAATCTCATTGATGACTCTATGTCCCCGAACTGCCCTATGCTTAGTTTGTGTGTGGTCATTCATTTTTCTAACTCTGTCGCTTTACATCTTTACTTTACCATAAAATATCATTGTCTGATAAGGATTTTTGGACATGGTACGGCAATTTGAGGGTTGACATGACATTCTGTCCTCCTGAAATAAATTTCACATTTATTTGTCGCCCACTTTCCCATGTGTATTTGTTGTATACTTCCTCGCTTTTTTTTTTTCGGTTGTTTTGATTAATCTAATCTGAACATTCTCAGACTCCTCAAACTCCCATTGTGCGTACAATTATGTTAGGTTGTTTTGATTACATTTTCTTTCTGCCTACCATAATTGTTTCAATTTCTGCCACAGAAGCTTCTTCCATGGCATCTCCATAGCATCTCATGTGAATCTCTGTGGCCATGTCACATGTGTGTGCACTTTGTGTTGTGTGGTTTCTCTAATCTTGTGTAGTGAGTCTCTGTCATTTCATAATCAATAAAATGGACTTATTTAATTTCGGCACCTAATTATATCATATAATTCAGTATAAAAAAAAGCCTATAAATACTCAAAAAATTAAACAGGAATCGAAAATGTAGAGAAATAATCCCTTTTTTTTGGCATTGTTGAGAAATAAACCTTCATTTACTTTGCAATTATAATTTTTCTTTTAACATAAAAGAGGTCACCAATGAACCGGATAACAGTATATACTATACAAGAGGTAGTTCTCCCCTTCCTTGAACATCAAATTGGTGTTAATAGTATGGATGACAGGAATTGAATTTGAGACTTACTCATCCTACCATTTCCATAGAAAGTAAAATGACTAATCATGTCACACCCTAGTGACCATGCATGAAATTTTTAATACACTAGAAGATTGAGAATATTTTTAGTTACTAATTTAATTTTTTTTTTAATCCAACGGTAGTTCGATTACCCGATAACAAAATTACCGAAATTTCCCCTTAAAAGAATTCAATATTTCAATATAACTTTGCAAAGCTTATTTCTATAAATTTATGGCTTTAATTTTTTTGGAATAACACTCAAGTTAGACCTTGAACGTGTATGTGATGTTCAATTCGCCAATTTTTCAACTTTTTTTACCAATTTACACCATAAACGTGAACAAATCAATCTAAAAATAACCATTTTTAAAGATGACTGGGGCCTTCGATTGGATAAATAATAAAAATACATTCCTTGATATTAATTATATAATTAATTACGGCTCATTTGATCAGGTGGGGTGTCAATTTGTTGTTTAACATGTTTGAATTTAATTAATGAATTATGAATAATTATATGGTATTTTTTATTAAAATAAAATTTTAATTTAATTAATTAATAATTAAAATAGTATCCCTTACTAGATTATGATTTGAAATTAATTAATTAATTGTTATAAATAATTACAAAAAGACAATTTTAACCTCCATAATATATATTTTATTGGGGCATTTAGAAAAAAACCCGACGAAAGACAAAATTTAATTTATAGGGGCATTTTTGGATTATAATTAAAAAATTGAAATAATGACAATTTTATCCAATGAAAATAAAAGTAATTAATAATGATATTTAGAAATTAGATTAATAATTTTATACAACTATAAATTATATTTGGAAATTATATTTAATAATTTTATACAACTATAAATTATAGGTACAGATTATGATTTAGATTATAATTATAGATTTGTTATAACTATAAATTATAGGTTTAGATTATGTAGGTTTGTTGTCCATGGTTTCCCTTTTAAGATTAATGTTTTTTACTATTAAATATAAATTTTGCTATTCTACAAGTTCGTAATGGTAATTTGGGGCCAATAACATTTTTTCACCCTTAAAGTATACGTAATTTTGAGTTTTACCCCCTCGATGAACTAATATACTTCAAAACCCCCTAAACTATCCTAAAAATATGCCGACGCACCTTCCGTCTAGCATTTAACAGAAGGTGAAGTGTACTTGAACAGCTGGCGCGTGGAAGCCTTCAAAAACCTTCAAATAGCTTGTCTGGCCATCTCTCCAAGATATCTTGCTCTGTTTCTCATTTCCTCTGCTTCCTCTGCTTCTTGACCACCCATAATGGTATTAGAAAATCCATTATAGAATAAGATGAAGAACTTAAGTTGAAGAACGAGCAAATCAAATTAGCCCAACTATCAATCACAGAGTGCAGTGAGGAGCAACAGAGCATAGTCCAACAA
>CATIWJ010120470.1:0-12380 GCA_949640765.1 Croton laevigatus | reverse complement strand
ACAGAACCCAGATATTTAAATTGTTTAGATCTTGGGACCAAAACTCCATCCAATACCACCTCTTGTTCTTGCTTCTTCCTTAAACTGAACTTACAATGCATATATTCTGTTTTACTCCTGCTTAACTTAAAGCCCTTATCTTCAAGGGTTTTCCTCCACACTTCCAACTTACTGTTAATTCCCGCACTGGTTTCATCAATAAGTACAATGTCATCTGCAAATAACATGCATCAAGGGACATCATCTTGTATGCTTCAGGTTAGCTCATCCATAACTAGGGTAAACAAATATGGACTCATGGCCGAACCTTGATGCAACCCAACGGTAATGGGAAAAGCTTCAAATTTCCTTTTCTCATGGGTAATGGTTAAACATTGGCATAAATACTTGGATGCAGAATAATGAATGAGCACATAAACAAAGAAAAAGAGAATGAAGTTATTGAATAATGTAGAAAAATGCAAGAAATGGATTTACCGAAAAGAAATCCTCGAAGGTAAAATCAGCATAACCCAAACTCTGAAGCGTTTTCCTACATTCTTCCACCTTTATTTTGACACGCTCAACTTCAGCCTTGTCCTGTGTTTGCAAAATATGCTCCTGTTTACAGCACCAAGTTTCCATTAACAAGAAATAGAAAGAAAGAAAGAAAAGAAAGAAATAAAAAAGAATACATTAAATGTGTTGTAAAGACATACAAGGTATGAAAACATAAAGCTTCTAAAGAAACAGTTTCCATCTCCACGGGTTCGCCTAATAGCAGCATATTGCTCTCCCAGCACCTATACAAACAGACACAAAATTCACTAATTGAGAAACATGTATTACAATAGCACAAAACAAATCAAAAAATCATGTTTTAAAACAGAAACACAAACAGTAAAGAACCTTTATCTTCTCAAGCAAAATAGAGCTTCCTGATTGGTATTCAGCTGCTAAAGAAGAAAGAGGCTCCTGTGGTTGAATCAATGCTCTTTATAGTTAGAACAAACTGTATAACAAAACTAGTACGATAGAAGCATATACACGAAATCCAAAACAATAAAACAAACAAACAAGACATCGAAACGGTCTAGTTTTTGAAATCTGAAGAAACTGCATATCGAAAAATAGCAGAAAATAGAAAAATGCCTTGTCGCCGAGAAATGGAATTTTATCGGATTCAGCAGAGCGAATCGTAGAGTGATGTTCCATAATATCTTCATCGGCAAAATTAGCCCAATATTGAAACTCAGAAGGCGAAGGCGCAGCTGTCGTAGCCTCAACTTCTCCGTCGTCTTGATTTTGCATCTTGCCTAGTATCTACTGTTTACTGAAAGAAAATAAGATCAAATCAAATCGAATCAAATCATAACGAAAATTTGAGAAGAAAATGCAACTCTACTACTAGTCTCTGCAACTCAAATCAGACGTACCTGAAGATCAAAGACCGGCGTTGAAACCTAGATGGAGAAACTGCTTCTTCGACTGATTAGAGAGATTTGCCTTATTCGCAATTGAAAGAGGTCGAATGGTAATTTCGAATTTGTTTTTTCCTTCTACAGCACAAAATTTAGCCAAAATAATTAAATTTATATTGTACTGTCAATTCCCTTTTAACCCGTTTTAGTAACTCTGACAAAAGACTAAAAATTATAAATCTAATTAATAACATTCTATCTATATGCAAATAAACATGTTTTTGCTTTTATTTCCACTGATTTTGGGTAGGTTTTTTTTTTCTACTTCTACAGTTCTAAATTAGGTCTATTTCTTCCTTTTTTTTTTGTTTTCCACCTGTTTCTGAGTTAATGCATACTAATATAAATTGAATTTTTCCTCAAAAAAAATTAATCTTGAATTATTCAGGACTTACATCAGTATAGATGAAACTCATAGTGACAATTTAGCATTATGGTAATTAGAAGACTGTCCATTTTAAGAGTTCTCGATTTGTTTATTTTTTTCATTTTTTAACTAAACTCACCTGATTGATTTTTTTTACTAAATGTGACTCACAATTAATGTAATTATATTATGTATTATAAATTAGATACAATATAATTTATACCGTTATATTTGCTATGGTATATAATTTATAATATTGATAAAATTTTCGTAAACTGCGATTTACGATTGTTTTTTATACCAATACTCATTGAATAGATAATCTAAGGGTTAATTTGAAAAAATAAAATTTTAAAAAAACCATTATATACCATTTCCATTTCTAATTTTTTAACTGAGCTTTCAAATCAAAATTCTATAAACATTTTTCATAAAAAAAATTTTCTGAACATAAGCTGAGCACATAGTACATTATATATTCTATTATTTGAAAGTATAAATACATATTGATTTGATTTTTTTTTTTTTTCTCAAAATGCATTTGTAGGATATGTAGACATGGAGGACTGGCGCTTCATGTTGCAAATATGCACATACGTACTCCACTCCTTAGGTACATGCATAATGCTTATGTGAAAAAAAATAATAATAATAGTTAAAAATTATCCTAAAATCATTCCAAACATTTTATCATCAAAACACCAAAAAGCTTTAAAAACTGGCATTAAAGTGTATAGTCTGAAATGCAAATGCCAGGTTTAACTAACAACTTCTCCCCTAAAAATTTGGGAAAGTGGAAAAGGTCGGAATGAGAAGGTACGGTACGAGTGTGCAAGAGCGAGTTGATTTGGGCCCAAATTGGCTCGCAGGTCATTTTCACAAGTGCTGGGTTGAAGTTGGGATTATATATCTTTTGGGCCTGTGGCCACAGCCAATCACATTTGCTACAGACAACTATATGATATGGGGCAAATTTTGAAGATCTACGTTTCTCTCTCTACCCTCTCCTTCCTCTTCCTTCTCTCTAAAAACAGTTTCTCTGTGTTACTAGTTTGTGGCTGCCGCTGGTCATCCTGCCAGTGGTGACCACCCCTGCTTCTAGTTTTCATAGTTTTTGTCAGTTTTCTTTGCTTTTGTTGTGTTTTCTTCTAACGAAAATAAAAGAAATAAATTTATCTTCTGCGGCCGGAAATTGATGATTCTCTAACTGTCTTGTTGAGACAAGAAGCACTTGAAAAAAAAAAATTTATATACCAGCGACTTTAAAAAAATAAAAATTTTAATATATTAAGTAAGGATAATAAAGTAAAACAATAATAAAAAGTGAGTTAAAACTAACAAAAATATGAAAAAAAAAACTGTTTACTTAAAACAAACTTTTTTGACATCTACTATCATTTCCCTCTGATATATCAAGCAATCAGTTGTTAGGACTTATGATACTACCAGTTTATTTTAGGGGTAGTGACAAGATCCACCACAAAATCTACAATTGAAGCTGAAACATGGAAAAAAGAACATCTTAATAAAATATTAATCTAAAAGGGCGCACAAAAAATTAAACAAAAGCCCCCTCACGGGAGCGTACATAACACACGTTGGTTCTCTCTTCTCTACTTCGACACAGATAAGAAAATATTCCGACAGATTAATCAAATCGGAGTAAAATAATCTTCAAAAAACAAACCCAAAGGATTCGCCGAAAGAAGAAGAAGATTTCGTTTTCAGATCGGAATCTGAATCTGACCAATTTTTGTCGAGCTTCAAAGTTGTTTCCATTGATCTTCAATCATCTCATCGTCCAATGGTATTTCTATGTAATATGAATATATTTCAAGTAAAATCAAACAGAAATTGCAAGAAACCAAATAGAAATATGATTGTTTCCTTTTGCCGATCGTTTCCATTTTTTTTCCCTAGAACTTCTAGTTTAGGACTTTTATCAGACGACTTGTAGGCGGCCTCAGCTAATTACAATATCTGGCCATTTTTTAATTGCCTGCAACACGGAAATGCCAAAGCAACAACACAGCTGTGTATCAAGCAATAACAAATTCAAAAACCATTTCGGAAACTGAAATTGAAGAAGATGAAGAATTGGTTTGCGTTTGGCTGGAGAGAAAATGGAAAAATTTCTTTCGTACTCCATTAAAACGACAAAACACAAACCTTGAATAGCAGAAATCAGAACGAAGCATGGAAACAAGGCGGAAGGCTGACGGAAACGTAGCTGGCGGATTCGCCGTCCAATCGCCGCCAATGATCGGAGAAGAGGCAGTTGACGTGTCTGTTAATCTCTTATATTTCAGACGTTCTGCTTGCTCCAGATCCGATTTGTGGCGATGAAGAATCTGTCTGTTGGCGTCGAGCTTCAGGCCGGTTTCTGCTGTCGAAGATGGTGGTCGCCATATCGTGATCGGAAAAAAATGGAAACAAAATTTTCGTTGAACAATAATAGATGAACGATTTGTTTTGTTTTCGATTTGCTTCCGATTTGATGAAAGTGCCGTTCTGTTTTCAGATTTGTTTTGAAACGAAAACGCGCGTGTAACATTTTTTAATGAATAAAAAAAAAACTGTGTATTTAGGGTCCGTTTGTTTCCGCCGTTTCACGCAACGGATAGCGGATCAAAGGGAATCCCTACAATTTTGCTGTTTGGTAAACATTATCAGTCGCAGCTGTTAGCGGATAACAAGCAGAATCCGCAGCGGATACTATCAGCTGAGGTTTGGAGCTTTTTGCGAACGGCTGTATATTTGTATGAATATTAGACAAAACTAACCTCGATTCTTATAGATTTTCTACCGATTTCCAGTTGATTTCCATCTGATTTCTTATTCCGTCCGTCTTCTTTAATATGATTTTCAATTTTTTTTCCCGTTCCTCTTCTTCAATTGGATTCTAATTTTTTTTCTTTTTCAATTTCGTTTGGTTTTGATCGAAAGAACAAAACCCATTTGAAATTTTGCAAAACCCATTTCAAGAAACTTGCTAAAGGATTTGGTGCCAAGGACCAACTAGGATTAAGGAGCTTCTTGAAGCAAAAGCATGTATATTCCTAAATTCAAGAATCTGAGGGCCTCAGGTAAATGCAATTGTGTTGTGATTTTTGTTTCTAATTTCCATGAAAGAGCTTTTCAAAGTAGGAGGGGATTGCCCAAAAGTTAATTACTTGTTTCTTGTAGATTCTGTCAATAGAGGATTTTGCTCTGTTGAGACATTTATGCTTCTATTAGCACTGAAGGTACTTGTTTTCAGGTAAACGCAATTATGTTGTGATTTTTGTTTCCAATTTCCATGAAAGAGCTTTTCAAAGTAGGAGAGGATTGCCCAAAAGTTAATTACTTGTTTCTTGTAGATTCTGTCGAAAGTGGATTTTGCTCTGTTGAGAAATTTTTTCTTTTGTTGGCACTCAAGGTACTTTTTTTCCCTGCGAATACTCAATTTCCCCTTCATATGTTGTCTTTCCCTTCTCTATTTTAAATGTGAGGCTGTTTTGTTACTTGTTTTATAATATTAAGCTGTATCATGTTTGCTCTATATCAGCTGCTCTGTGATTTCTTTGTAAATGCACTCTTCTTTTATCTCTAGTCTGTCAATAGATCATTTATAAAACAAACACTATAAGGGGAATAGAGGATAACAAGACAAGTGTAACAAGCCATCCCTTTATAAATGTTTTTACAAAGCCTCCAAAGAATTTTGATACAAGCCATCCCTTTATAGATGGTGCTTGTGCCAGATTTTCCATAACCAGCAAAAAGAAATCTATAAATTATTTCTTTCTGGAAGCTTTTTGGTACAGTATTCACTTCCTCTGCACTAGGACTAGCAAAACCAGGAGGAATTGGCGAAGACAATACAACACAAATTAACTTTGCTCTATTCTGCAAAGCAAGCAATCTGTTATTATTATTATAAGTTCATACTCAAGTTGGAACAAATGACAACATGCTGCTCAAAGTATGTTTTCGTCAATGGATTTCTAAATTCACATGTTAACATAACATACCATTTCCCATATTTTCCCTTTTACATTTGTCATTCCCTCTTCCTGATATGATTCATCTGGACTAACCCAGAAATAAGTTGCCCCTTTATATTTGACTCCAATCAATTGCAAATATTTAACAGAAAAAACAGCATTCAATTTACACCTTAGAAAAAAAAATTTGAAAAAAAAAAGAACAGTTTGCTCATATCCAGCAAACCTAAAGCATAAATTTTTCTTGTTTAGTAATCGCATGACTATTTATTAGAATATTTGTGTTTCCATTGCTTGCATCTTCCTGTAAGTGACCTCCAATTTCCAACTGGGGGTTATCATTTGGCAAGGCTTCTGCCCTTCCTGTTGACAAAATTGCCACAAAACTGAGTTAACTGCTTACCAAAGCCCCACACACACACAAAGCAGTAGAGTTCAGTATTTACCTTTCCCCAAAAGCCAGATACTTTATCATACCAGTAGTAACCTGGATTTAGATTCTTCGGTGGATATTGGCAGTTCTGCAATAGGAATAACTCCTCTTGAGAAAGACACTGACGATTCACATACACAAGCTGTGGTGGTAGTTGATTCACTTCACAAAATCTCTCTGAATTCATTATTTGTTTTAGTTCCAATTCAGGCAACTGATGCTTCAGCATACGAGAACTTTTCCCCAAGAACTTCCTCTTTGTCTCATCAATATTTTGACCAATGCAAGTTACACATTTTCTTCCTTCTGGCATTAATCCCATTGCCCTCAAAACGCACTTGTAACAATACTTTGCACCACAAACAATGCAAATCTCCTTCTCTGTTAACCTACTACTCTTCATGCATCGATAACACGTTCCTGTCTTTCCAGGCCTTATAGCCATTTGCCTTATTATATAAAAACCCATGAAGAAATATCAACTTTCTCTAGTAACACTTGAAACAAAATTAAGTTAAAATAAGAATAAAGAGAAGCTCCAACTATTATCAAGAAAGATTCTCTATAATTAAAGAATAAACATGCAGGAACATAAATAAATTAGAAAAAAGAATTACAACATGTTATGACTCCACGTCTGGACAGAAGGGAGGAGAAGAGAAAATCAAGTCTTGTTGCGTAGCAGGTAAACGCTGGAGACTTGAGAGATGGACATTTTCAAGAACTAAAATTCTTGGTCTACTTTTTTTGGTTCAACGTCAACGCAATGAAGGAAATTGCGAGGGAAATTGCGAGGTATTGTTGATGAGAAAGAGTAGAAATAAATAGTTAATATGCTCTAAACTAAAAAATCTAATGTTGGCCGACTTTTATCGGTAAAAAGAAAATTTGGCTTACTTTTTGGATCATTTTATAATTTTAGTAACTAGTAAACTCGTGTTCCATAACTTTGTTTGTTAGTAGGGGTGTAACCTTGTTTCGAATATTATCGATTTGAACCGAAATTTGAAAAGAAATTGTTATTTGGATTGGAATTTTGGAATATAAAATATAGAACATAATGCATTCCATAAAATTTTGGAATATAGAATGCAATGTTACAATAAAATTCCAAATTCCAATCCATATACCAAAATTTTATTTTCATATATATATATATATATATATATATGTTCAGATAATTGCTTGGGATAAAAAATTGAATATTCATATGTTTTTACATTATGAAGTGCAGATATTTATTATTAGCAATTTAATTTTAAAACATTTTAAATATATTCAAAATTAAATCATATTATTCCATTGATTTGTTTAGTGATTTTAAAATTTAAAAATTTTTAATTTTCTAATTTATTTTAATCTTATTCAATATTTATTTTTGATGAGCATGGAAAATATATTTAAATTAAAAAATATTGAAATTTATATTTTCTAATATCTTATAAAATGGAATATTTTAGATATGATGCAAAAATTTGAAGTTACCGAACACCATATCGAATTTTAATGAAATGGTACGTAATGAAAATTTTAAATCAGAATAATAATATTTGAAATGGTATGTAATGAAATCTTGAATACCGAAATATTTTGGAACAGAAATGGAATAGGCGCAATTCCATTCCATGCCAACCGAATGACACCCCCTATTTATTAGTATATTGTGAAATTTTCAATTCTTAATATGACCCTTAAGTGCTTAAATAATAATTAGCTTAATATATAGATTAGCACCTAACATTTGATCATTTTTCCCAGTGGCACCCTAACATTTGCATATGTACAATTAAACACATCAAGTTTTTCTTTTTAAAACAAATCCACACCTTGCACGCTATAAAATTGTGCATGAAACACATGCACCGTTTAGGGGCAAAATGTAATTTATTGGACAAGGACCAATGTTAAATTTTACTATCTTCCTTTTTAGGCCAAGTACCATTTTGGAATTTACCAAATCCAATGCCTCATTTTTTATATTGGTACTGATCGGAGCAAATGAGTACATGAAATTGAAGTACTTGACAAAAGCAACCTATCTATGATCTTATTTTTCATGTCTAGTCACCGTAACAACTTGAAAAATGCAACAAAATAGATCGGGTCGCGTGACCAACCCTACATCATCTCTCGTTCCAGCTAACGAACGCTGACAATTCTTGTATCAAAATGAAACTTGTAACGTGTGGAATTAAAATATGGTCTTGAATTTGTCAAATGATCTCACTAGAGAGCCATAGAATTAACGATTTTAGTTTCAACTATTGAGGTGCAATTCCCGAAACTTCCAATAAGTTTTTTAGGGTTTGCTAGTGATGGTGCGACAGAACTAAGGGTATATTTCGATTCCCCTTCACAAGACTTTTTTATTAATGCTTTCCTTACTGTCGATCTACGATGAGAGAAGAAGATGGAAACAAGTCAGATCATTGGACCAGTGGTATCCCGAACTTTCCTATGGCTTTTTCACCGTCTAATAGCCACTGACCAATGAAGCTTCTGATATAACGAGACTCATAATGGTAAGTGCCAGCCCATGATGGTCACAACTCATTGATTCAATACCTGTGGCAGCAGCAGCGAGTTTCCAAACTATCAGTAACTTAGTTGACTCAAGGAGGAAGAAGATTAAAATTTTATTTTGGTCCTCAATTTTTTTAGAAATATACAGTTATGTCTAAAAAATTATATTTTGGCCCCCAAATAGTGTCTGTGTCATGCGAGCTACCGATTTGTTTAAGAAATAAAAAATTGAGTCATTAAATTATGCATACGCAAATGTTAGGGTGCACTAATAAAAATAGCCAAATATTAGGTACTAATCTATATATTAAACCAATAATAATTTTAACCCCAACTTCAAAGGTTGTCTATATTTCATCTCAATTATATTTATTAGACTAAATTGAAATGACTAAATATTCAGTTTGGCTCTTAAACTTGTATGTGATATTCAAATTTTTTATTTTTTAATTTTTTTTATTAATTTGCTCTCATAAATTTGAACAAAATTATCAATTTAATCTATTTTCAAATTAATCAATGTCATTTATTATACATAGGGTGATTGAGAACACGACCTAAAGTTCCAGCGTGATAAGGTGTCCATTTGTAACATTTTTAAATAGTTGATGGGTTTAAATGAAACATTCGAAGTTCAGGGTTCCATTTAGAAATAGGTAAAGTTGGAGGGTGAATTTGTATATTAGACATTTTTTTTACAAAGATATTTTGATTTTCATTGATGAAATTTGGAGGTACAAAAGCTTGAGAAATCAAGCCAAGAACACAGATAAGATTTATACAAAATTTCCATACAACATTCAAACATAATAGAAAGAAGAACTTGAAGCTTGTGAATATCAAATTTGCTATCCCATAAATTCAATTCATTGAGCCCAAGCCCAGGGTGAAGCCATAAAGCTTCAGTTAAAGAACCATCTCAGTTCAATCATTTTCCTAAGCCCTACAGCTTGAACCGGACATTATTCTAGTCTCTCTACAAGTTTGACATTATAGTTCCCTCTTAGCCTCAATTACACTTAGGCTCAAACCTAGAATTTTTTCAAGTCATTGCTTGTGCATTAGACATAAAACGGAAGCAAAAGACAAAATCAGCTCAAACTAGATCAAATTGAACCAAACCAATAATAATTAGACTAGGTCAAATTCAACTGCCAAGTCAGCCTACACAGTCAGCAAGAATAACCAACCAGAAGTTGTCATATGGTAGTTCATGCATAGTTAGAGGTCAAAGTCAAAACGATCAGCGGCCACCACCTGCCATCGTCTGCCACAATCGACCATAGCTGGCTGGTCACCAGCTGACCAAGTTACGGCTGGTATCCGGCTACCACCAAGTCAACCTGCCTACCCCAGCGCCTCCTCACCTGCCATGTCACCCTTCATGTGTCCACTAGCCTCTTGCCACATGTCACAGGACTGCCACGTGTTAGTGACATGTGGTGTTGACGTATTCTTCTTACTCAACCTGCTGCTGCCACGTGACCCATTTAGAGGGTGACATATGGCACTACTGCCAATTTATTTTTCTGCAGTCCTTTCTTTTATTTCTATTTCGGAGTATTCTGGATATTCTCTACTTTAGCTTTAATAAGAAGAAATCTAATCCATGTCTAAATTGAAAATAACTCCCTACTCTCCTAAATAGACCACGCTTACATCTCTATAAATAGGAGTTCTCATACACCGTTTAAGACATCTTGGAGGCACAATCTGATAACCCAACTCAAAAAATACTTAATTTTCTCTCACTTTCTCTCTCTACACTAATTTTTCCTCTCTTCCAGCTCCATATTTCTGCCCTAATCTCGAATTCAAATTGAGTATCTACGTAGATCTTGGTTTAATCCCAAATTACAGGCTCAATAAACCTAAAATACCTTCTTTTTCTTTAATTAATATAAAATTCGATTTTTTGTTTAGTAGGTTTTTTAATCAATTTTCTTGTTAGTTTATCTCTTGTTTATAATACATTCCAGCATGCCTATCTCTAGTTTACATCATGTATATTTTCAGTTTATTCTTCTCTTTTGTGACTTTTTACGTTGTATGTGTTAGGGTTGAAAATTCTTCTATTAATCACAAATAGAATTACAGGAGGAGCCAAGCTCACTCAACTACAAAAAATAACCCTCTCTCTCACTTTTCTCTCTACAAGAAAACACTCTCACACTATCAAAATTCTCTCTAGCTCTCACTCTCTGCCTCTCCTCACATTGCTGCTGTTCTTCACGAACAAAATGAACAGCCAACTACAATATACAGAAGAAAGCATTAATACATAGTGGAGCAATAATCAAATTACAATGTTGGGAGACAACATTATTATGTTTATAGACATAATAATTATGAAGACCACTTTGTAGACCTATCTTTGACTTGATAATTCTGGATATACAACAAACTCCCCCTCCAGATTATTTCGTCACTTCCTACTGCCTAAGAGTAGGGTACCGATACCATCTTCTTCTGTAGGTCCCCCTCAGTCAATACCTTCTTTCTTTCTCTGAACACCTTAGAGAACGGTATCTCATCCTTATTCGTAAACCATGAATACGGGAAAAACAACAACATCTTGGAGATTCTTTCATCTCTGTATATCTCCTTCCTCAGAATCACCATTCTGGAGGGAATAACTCGTCATGCGGAACTCGTTTCCACGTATCTTCATCCTCGGAATCACCATTCCGGAGGGAATAACCATCCATGCGGAGCTTAACTCCATTCTTGGCTTCCACGAACTTTAATTAGTGGGCATAAGCGGGATCGTCCTATCCGCGCTTGAAAAATCCTCAAAAAATGCCTCAAATTTGCTTGTATCTGACTATCCGAGCAAAATTAGGCAAAACCGAGCTCACCATTGGATCCGGAACGCTGAAAAACCTTAGGAACCGGTTTGACCTCTTCAGAAACCGACCTAGAAATAGCCGAACCGAGCCTCCAAACATACTGAACCGAACCGATCGGTTCGAACCAGAGATTCTGATCTGCTGGTGACGTGGCAGAATGAGAGAGCGCCACGTGTCACCTCCTGATAAGCCCACAGGTGCGCTGACGTATCATCCAGATCCGACGTGGCTGCTGACGTGGGTGCCCACGTGGCTGATGACGTGGCAAGTGCTGACGTGGCACCGACTGACGTGGCGATGTGGCTGACGTGGCTGTCGACGTGGAGCTGACGTGGCGCGCTGACTGGGTCGTCTCCTTCAACTGCTGGCGCGTGCAGCGAGTGAGGCGCGTGGCCGGACTGGTTTATTCCAGTCGCAGGCGCGTGCGGCGCGTGAGACCAATTCCGGCGGCCGATTTTCCTCCCGAAAATTGCAGAATCCTTCACTCGTCAAGCCCTTCCCAGTGGTGTGTTCAAATTTTATTTTCGAGCAAAATTTGAAAACACGAAATTTTGACAGTGGGTGTTTATGGAGAGAAAATTTTTTGGAGCTCAACCAAGACTCTGATACCACTTGTTAGGGTTGAAAATTCTTCTATTAATCACGTAATAGAATTACAGGAGGAGCCAAGCTCACTCAACAACAAAAAACAACCCTCTCACTCAATTCAAGTTTTCTCTCAACAAAAACTCAAACCCACTCTTCCTCACAACACTCTCTCTG
>CATIWJ010120453.1:0-23981 GCA_949640765.1 Croton laevigatus | reverse complement strand
TTCAATTATGGTATGTGATAGATTTAAATTTTACTTGTGTTAAAATTAAATTACAATTTACTTTTTAATCCATTTTTATCCATATTTCTCATTTAATTGTAAACCCTTCAAATTATATCTTTAACATGTGATAAAAATGTTACAAATATTTATTTAAGTTTGTCTCTAAAGAAATCTGAATTTTAATTGTACATTTGATACTTATTTTATTTGATTTTTACTTATTTTTACTAAATTTTCAAATTAATTAAATAGGTATATCTTTGTTTACAATTGATTACCATTTGCCTATAGGTTTATTAAGTGTTTACTTCATTTTTATCATATTTATACTTGATTTAATATTTTACTTAATTAACTGAGGTAAATTTTGAATTTACCATTTTACCGCATTTCGCCCGATGTGATAAAAATTAACCGATTTTCAAAACCTAGCAAATTTACTCAAAATACTCATCTCATTATTTTTTAAACATTCAGTTAAATAAATTTCCTATAAAATAATTCATTATTAAGATTTAATATAATATTTTTGGTAAACTACAATTTAATCCTTTAAGTTATTTTTATTATCCAAGAATTATTATTTTTAGGATGTTACACGTGGTTACCGACCGGCACAATTATAATTCAATTACTGTTACAATTAAAAAACTTCATGAACCATGAACTGAACCACAAGGACGGTTTGGTTCAATTTTATGATAGCCAGTTCGAATCAGCCTCTGGCCGATCTATCCACAAGTTCTATTTAAAAAATTAAAATAGAGAATATCTATTTATATACAAATCTATACGGATTGAGGTGGTAGATTATTCATGAATTTTTTATTTTAGAGAGAGAGGTGCAACCTAGATTACAAGTTTTCAGGGGTAGGAGGAGGGTTTTGAGGTGGGGAACACGTCTCATACCCTTATAGTGTTAGGAGTATATCGGGGTTGAAAAAAAATTTAGGTTATTTAGATCAGGTATTTGATGATACGGTTTAAATTTTCACCCTATTACTAACATCAATATACACTCATCGCGCAATACGTGGATATAATACTACTTTCTTAAAATAATAAAATACACATTACTTGCGACTAATATACAATCCGGACGATACGCGAAGCAATTGAAATATTTTTTAGTTCAAATTATTTATTTCGAATTCGGAATTGAATTCAACTTTAATCTTGAGGCTTATCACTTTTGACATGTTTAACAATAACTTTGATTTTTTATTTTTTCACAAAATGTTCATGAAATTTCAAATATTTATTAACATTCAGATTGTTCATAACATACTACTTATCCAGCCGTTACTATTACATGCGTGAAATTAATGGACGTATGCCAAATTTTCAAAATTTGAATAACTGAAACACAGAGCTTGAAACTTGGAAGTATGTTAATACTTTTAAACCATAAATCAAACAATTAAACTAAACAACTCAACATTTTTTTTTAACATATGCATTTATACACGTATCCGAATTCATACACCCAAACAACTCAACATTCAAATAAACTTATATTTCATATTCATGATCTATTCAAATTACGAAGAAATTTATTATTCAAATTTCATTTATTCATGTTTCTTAGATTTCAAATTCCTTAATATAATACAATTTACTTCTACAAATTTATTAGTTATTTTTTTAAAAATTTCACCCAGTTTCACAAACCTAACCACGAGCGGATATTAATTCAGATTCGAGCATAAAACCGTTATGGGGAATTTCAAAGCAACTTTATTCATTCACAATTATAAGATTCCAACCTTGAATATTAATTAAGGATTTAGTACTTTATCCCGCTAAATCAATTGAATCTATTAGTTATTTTAATAAGTCTTACTTATGAATATTTTTTTTTCCATTTATAGTTACATTTAGTTTTAAATTTTATTTAATGATATATTTTTTTCCAATACAATTTATTTAATTAGCCACATTTAATATTTTAATTAAAGTTAGCAAAAAAAAAAAAAAATGATTGTTATATATTAATGAAAAACTATACCTTATGAACATGAATTTGAAGTCTCAATTGGGTAATCACACTATGAAAGGTTGTTATTGCAAGGTAGTCACCAGAAACTGAAAAGGCAAAAAAAAATGGTTTGCTGCTTTTAATTAGATGACTCATACGTCTAAATTAGCAATCCAATAATGCATCTAATACAACTCATGCTTCTAATTAGCAAACAAATAATGCATCTAATAGAAATAATACAACATGCATCTAATTAAGAATCGTATTAAATTAAGAATCGCCACATGCTCTCTCCTCTCTTCCCTCTTTGACATGGAAAACGGTCTGTGTCTGTAATTTCAATCCTCTCAGCAAACAGGAATGAATTTGATTTTCCTCTTCAATAAAAATCTATCAACAAACGGAGTAATGATTTGTTTTATCTGGAATACATAGGATTCCGGGAATGAATGAGGCCCCTGAGTTTAGTAATCGGAAGCTCCGGAAAAGTGTTGTACAAAAATTTCATAACCCATTGCCAAACTATCAAATCAGGAGAAATTGCAGATATTTACAAAGCAAACAACATTCTCAGTCACTATGCACGTTGCGGTATGGGAGGAATAGCTCTCGCTTTGAAACTGTTCGACGAAATGCCCCAAAGAGATATTGTTACTTGGAACACTCTGATTACTGGTTATGTCAATTCTGGGAATTTCGGGGTTGCTTGGGATTTGTATAATTCTATGAAAAGATCTGGTCTTGAGGCTGACACCTATACCTTTGGAAGTATTATTAAAGGGGTTGCTTCTGCTTGTAATCTTGATCTTGGGCAGCAAATACATTCCTTGATAATCAAGATTGGTGCATTGGAGAATGTTTATGCTGGAAGTGCTCTTTTGGACATGTATGCAAAATGTGGGACAATTGATTATGCATTTCTTGTTTTTCAGTGCATGCCACAGCGAAATTCTATCTCATGGAATGCGCTTATTGCTGGTTTTGTGCGAAAAGGTGATCGTGACACTGCGTTTTGGTTATTAGGTTGTATGGAAGCAGAAGGGTTTAGACTTGATGACGGAACATTTTCACCACTTTTTACCTTACTTGATGAAGATAGGTTTTACAAGTCAACAATGCAGCTTCATTGTAAGATTATAAAACATGGTGTGGAGTTTGATAATACTGTATGCAATGCTACGATCACGTCATATTCAGAATGTGGTTCTTTAGAGGATGCAAAAAGGGTTTTTGATGGTGCTTTTTCCTCCCGAGATTTAGTTACTTGGAATTCCATGTTAGCAGCTTATTTAGTGCATGATAAGAAAGAATTTGCATTTAAACTATTCCTGGACATGCAGCAATTTGGTTTTGAGCCAGATGTATATACTTACACTAGTGTTATTAGTTCTTCTTCACATAAGGATCGTGGAAAATCTTTGCATTGCTTGGTGATCAAGAGAGGGCTAACATATTCTGTGGCTATATGTAATGCATTAATAGCTATGTATCTTGAATCTAATTATAAATCCATGGAAGACGCATTAAATGTTTTTGACTACATGGAGTGTAAGGATCATGTATCCTGGAATTCCATTTTGACTGGATTCTCACAAATAGGATGTAGTGAAGATGCCTTGAAATTCTTTGGGCATATGAGATCTTTGGTGGTGGATATTGATCATTATACATTTTCTGCAGCTCTTAGATCATGCTCAGATTTAGCAATCCTCCAATTGGGACAACAGATTCATGGTTTAACAGTTAAGTCTGGCTTTAAGATGAATGACTTTGTTGCTAGTTCATTGATTTTTATGTACTCTAAATGTGGGATCATTGAAGATGCTCAAAAATCATTTGAGGAGACTACCAAAAATAGTTCAATTTCGTGGAATTCCATGATGTTTGCATATGCACAACATGGACAGGGTAATGTTGCATTGGACTTGTTCTTCCAAATGAGAGAGGAGAGAGTGAAGATGGATCACATAACTTTTGTTGCAACTCTGACAGCATGTAGTCACATTGGGTTGGTCGAACAGGGTCGCTATTTTCTAAAATCTATGGCATCCGAATATGGCATTTCACCTCGGATGGAGCATTATGCTTGTGCAATAGATCTATTTGGAAGAGCTGGCTGTCTAGATGAAGCAAAAGCCTTGGTCGAATCAATGCCTTTTAAACCTGATACGATGGTGTTGAAAACCCTATTAGGTGCTTGCAGGGCTTGTGGAGACATAGAATTAGCTGCTCAACTAGCAGGTCATTTACTGGAGCTGGAGCCTGAAGAGCATTGCACTTATGTTATCCTTTCTAACATGTATGGAGATCTTAGAAGATGGGATGAAAAAGCACGCTTGACGAGGTTGATGAGGGAAAGGAATGTGAGAAAGGTCCCTGGTTGGAGCTGGATAGAGCTTAAGAACGAGGTTCATGCTTTCAACGCAGACGATCGATTGCACCCGAATTGTGAAGAGGTGTATCAGATATTGGGAGAACTGATGGACGAAATCAAGTGGCTGGAATGTGTTGATAACTTAGATTATTTGAATGATGATACTGAACATGCAAGGGTACTTCAGTTGTAATCAACAATTATTTTTAGCTTCTTTTAAACATATAACTCATGAATAATGTACGCTCTTTCGACTTGTATTTGAGATGTTTATAATAATTCTAACTTTTGCTTTAGATGGTGGAGTTTATGAAAGGAAATTTACTCTGTGAAGAAGCATCAGATACCTCAATTAGCAGAAGGTACGATGTGCTCTCCTTTTCCAAGTTTTAGTTTAAAATTTCAATTTCGACGTATAGGAATACTCATATCTCCATTAATCAATGGTTTTAGTTTTACATTTTTCTGACAGACTCTGAAGATGATGAGTCATTTGGGGAGCAGGAGCATCAAAAAGAGAAGTTCAGGCTTCAAAGAAAAAAGAATGTATGTGATGACTATAATAAGCTCTCCTCATGTTTGATATGGGATAACTAGGATTAGGAAGTACTTTCATCAAGTATAAAAATGTGACTAAGCATAGCTTTGCATATCAGAACATGTGTTTCTTTCATCTTTTATTAGTTCCAATTTGTCCAAACATCAATCCAAATTTTGCAATACCAAGCTCTTGATATGGGAGTTCACCAAATCTGCAAGGAGACCCACTATCTGATTAACCAAAGGAAAAATTGAAAAATTCCTCTTTTAATTGAAAAATACCTTCCTCAGCGACTTTTCTTCAAGCTCAGATCAGTGATGAACAGAGAGCTTGACAAACAGAGATAAAGGGAGGTGGCGCCGTCTGAACCTTCTTCTTCAACCCCGATGTCACGGCTTCCAGTTAGGTTAGGAGTAGAGGAGGGGGAGAGCGACATTAGAAAGCATCTGGTGGTTGAATCAGTGTTCGTTTGGTCTGAAAAAAGATGAAGTTGCAGCGGAGAAGAGTGGGGGAGAGAGAGGTGTGTGCTGCTTGAAATGAAATAAAATGAAATGAAATGTTGAAAAGTGCTTTACAAGCTGTTGAAGTGGTCACATTTGATTATCCATGTGAGCTGATTTTAGTTTTTTTTTTTTTTTTGTAAATTTTATTTTCAAGTTTAGTGGAGTATTAGATGTTGGTTACAGAAATATATAGATTATGGGTATTGTAATCTGAAGAAAATGGATTTTGTATTGTTAGATACATCTGGTGGAAAGAAGAGGGCTCCTCCGAAAGCAGAGAAATTGGTGGAATTCCACAAAGATGTTGTCAAAAAGGCTGATGCTAAGCACCTTGGCAATCCTTTGGTTTTGGCTGGGAAATATATGGTTCTAGGTATGGTATGGGAAAATCATTTGATTTCATTTTGGAAAAAAACATATCAAAGTATTACTTATATGAGGATTTAGAATTCTTTTGTGCTAACCGGCTGGAGTAGTTTAAGATATTAAAAGCAAATGAGACTGGGAGGTAGTCTTTAGCTTTTGTCCCTGGGAATAACTTTCATAGTCAAGCATATTAGTAATTTGTATAACTATAAACACATTACACCAGTGGGTGCTTATTTTGATAATTACTTTTAATTTTTATCTTTACCATTCTTTTGGTTTATGGCTTCTTAAGTGATGGAAAATGAAAAGGGATGTAACTTGTGGGATTCCTCACTTGTTTCTTTTTATAAGCTGCTTTTATGAATAAAGTTGCATTTTGCTGATCTATTTTATCTTGGGTATTACATGTTTTATAATTGACTTTTCTGACTTGCTTTACCTCTTTGGGTACGATCATTGTGAGAAAATTTCTTAAATTCCAGCAACCAGGTTATAAAATTTATATCTTCTTTGATTTTTATTTTGGCTTGTTGTAGAGTGAGTTGCATGGTTGCTGCTGAGGAAGACATTGTAGCATCAGCAGTAATTTGCTTGGGATACCCACTTAAGGTTTGCAATTTGTGCATGCTGGTGCTTGAATATTTTTTTGGCTGCTCTCTCTGAGTTGTACCCTTACACAAATGCACTCCTTTTATATATTTTTAATCTCGAGTTGTTACTAGTTCCGCCAGCATCTATCCACTTTATTATTAAATTGGGAACATAACATATCAAGTTAGTACAAGTTTACAACAGTTTACTCTTTCATAAATTTTCAGGGCATGAATGGAGCTGTGAGGGATGAGACGTTGTTGCAACTTGAAGTACCTGTATTATTTATGTATGTATTCCTTTTATTTTAACTATAGAATTTTTCGAAATAAATTAGATAACAAACACTACGTATGCTTCTGTAACAGTTTGCATTTTACCCTTCCCAACATTGCTTATTTGGCTTAAGCTTTTAGTTGTATACCCAAAACTCTAAGCTACTCTTTTAGTTATACCGCAACTCTAAGCTACTCTTTTAGTTGTATGCCCAAAACTCTAAGCTACAATATTTTAACTTTTAATATTTGTTAATACTGTGTCCCTTGCTACCGTGAAGGGTAGCAAAGATGGTCTTTGTCCACTCGAAAAGTTGGGAATTGTTCGCAAGGAAAAGAAATCGCCAAGTGAGTTACATGTGATTGATGGTGGTGACCATTCTTTCAAGATTGACAAGAAGCATCTTCAAACCAATGGTTTAAGTCAAGCTGAAGCTGAGGACCACGCTGTTCAAGCTGCAGCCTCGTTTGTTTCCAGGTCTCTTAAAGGAAAGTGACTACTACTACTTTGAATTTTCTCTCCCCCTCCTTTCAAATGCTGGTTTTGTAAATTATTGCTTCTGGAACTCAGGATGGTTAGACTAATGTGTAGTTTTTTACTAGTCAACTTATCTTTTACTGTTCCTAAGAAATTTCATTGTGCCAGTAGTCATCTTTGCTTATGATGCTATGCATTCCAAAGGAGAACTTTTATTCTTCTATATATATTTCTGATTTCGACTTCAACAACCCTCCAGTCTTTTACTTTCAAATGCTCTTAATTGTCTTTCTTTAATTGATTTTTTTATTTTGAAATTCATGCATTATTTGCTGGCTGTGCTCGGAAGTGTGAGGGTCAAAAGTTTCATTTTGGTTGCTAGAAAATTGAGTTATTTTTTATATTAAATTTCTCGTTTTCCACTTAAGTTTTTATGGATTTCAGGCAGCTACGAGATGTGCATTACCGTTATTATAATTTTCTTAATGACAATAGAAGACAGAAAGCACTTTTGTAGAGTGGGTTTGCACCTTGTAACCCTCAACATGACAGAATTACCCGTGCAGCTAACTGATTAGAACCTTAACTTTATTCTTTTTCTGTTCCTCTTATTTGAAAATCAATCAGCAAGGAAACACATTTATTAAAGCATTTAAATATTCATTATTCATAAGTAAGATACTCCTCCTGATGTGAAGTTACACATTCTTCACTAGTTTTAGTTAGGTTAGCCCAAACACACTTCATATTGGCATATCTTTTTATTCATCATCAATTATTTGTCATATATAAGCTCAGCCTCTTCTTATGATATGATTAAATTCATCTCTTAGTTCTGCAAAATACATAACAAAACAAGCAAATAGTCAGTATGTGAAAAAATAAAAAATCTGGTTAACTTGCTATTTAAAAAATTAATCTTTTCACTGTCGCTTTCACTGTCACTCCTGCTGCAGTTGCAGCTACACTCCCTGTCACTATGACCAGAAATACCATCTATGATCTTTTGGAACATACCCCTCTTGCACTCACCATGGTTCTTTCTTGACTTTTCTTGGCGATTTGTATTTGTAACAGTACCAGTTGCAAGGCCAGAACTAGTTTTGCTAGAGCACTGGGCATGGTTATCAGGTTATGGTTATGGTTACGGTCATGTGCATGAACATGGTTATTGTCATTGCTGAGTCTGGGTCTGACGTCTGAGTGTGGTTTTGGTTATGGGTCTTGGTCATAGTGCATTGGTTTTGGTGGCACTGGGTGGTTTGGTCTTTCTTGAAGGCTGAAGACAGAGCTAACCATTGCGGACATTGTCTGGCCAAAGGAGTGTTTAGCTGGCCCTGGATGTTGCATGTTTGCGCAGCTGGTCTGTAGCACTGTGCTGCTGAGGCCATTTTCTGTATGGTTTGTGTATGCAAACACGTGTTTTAATGATTTTTGTTTTGCTCTGGTTCTATTAAGGCAAAATTTAAAGCATTTATATATATATATATATTGGATTTGTATGAGCGGGAGAATAATGCTTTTAGCTGTAATGCATGCTTTGTATCTCGTTTTCTGCAGTGCAGTATGTATTGGTACTGAAACAGCACCTTGTCTAGAAAATTTGAGCAATAATAAAATTCATCTTTTTGCCCTAATTTTCTTCTGGAATAAATACCTTGTTTTATTTTATTATATTTTAAATGTTTAATGTCATGTCTATATGATATGATAATGATAAGAAAGATTTATTTTTAAAATTTGGCCAACCGGACCATATATTGTACTGTCTCAAAATAACAATCTCTTGTTTTAGGAACTCTACCCTGGCATCCTCAAACAATTGAATCAATTCACTCAATTATTTTGTATAATTTATATATACTAAATAAGGTGCCTTAAAAGTGAAATGTGATTAAGTAGCATACCTATCCGATCTGACCTGTGTCCAACATCAGTCTGTTTAAATAACATTAGAATTTAGAAATCAGTTGAGAATCTCCAAAAGAACATGATGCCAACACTGGCCATACAACCGTCAGATCACTTTTCGAACAGCCAACATTTCTGCCATTACTGGCGCATTAATCACCAACTGAATAGCGTAACAACGCTTCAACAAAAGAACAGCATCAGAGATACAGCAACAAAAGAATAGTTACTGCAATGTCTTGTTTAGCATTAGTACTTGATCTCAGTTTTGAAAATATGACTGTTTTATCTCTACGGTTCAAATCCATAAAATTAGATGTTTTTTCTGGTCGATATTTTGTATTTTTTGAAAGAAAATGAAGCCAGGGAGTGATCGCGGTGATTTTCCTTTCAAGATTGGCAAGAGACATCTAAGTCAAGATGAAGCCAAGGATCTTGCTGTTCAAGCTGCAGCATCATTCATTTCCTGGAGTTTTAAAGGAAAGTAGCCCTTATACTGTTCTGGATTTTGTTTCTTTCTCTATAACTGTGGATTCTGTAAATTATGACATCAGGAATTCGGGATTGTCAAGACTTATGTGTAGTTTTTCACTTGGTAGCTGCTAGTCATGCTTATCTTTCGTTGTTCCTGAAAAATCTGATCATCCTCGTGATTGTCTTTGCTCATGGTGCTGTACTTCATATTGTGACTTGCACGTATTGTCTATATTTCTGATATGGAATTGTTTAAAGTTCTCACTCCCAAATTCCGTTTTCTTTGATGAATTTTTATATTCATTTCATGCATTATTTACTGGCTGAGCTTGAAAATGTGAGGGTAAAAGTTTTCTTTTGGTTGCTGAGAAAAGTTTTCTTTTGCTACGAGAAATGTGTACTTTGCTCTAGTCAATGCTTAATTGGCTAATTGGAATTTGATTTTCATGTTGGTTTGCAATTTGTAATTAGAGTAATTTCAATCTCAGTCTATGGAATAGCTATCTCAAATAATATCCTCGAGATGACAGAATTATTCGAAAAGGTAATCAATTCAAACCCTTTCTTGTATTTTTTGTTTGCGTTTAAAGTTAAATAGAAATAAACAAGAACCACATTTAGTAAAGCACACAATATGTATTATTCATAAATAAGATACACCTGATGTGAAGTTACATTTCCTTCACTAGTGTTAGTAATGTTAGCCCAAATACACTTCACATCAGCATATCTTTTATTTTTCATCATTTACTTATTGTATGCAATACGCAGCACTTCTTCTGATTTGCTTCAACCCATCTCTTAATTCTACAAAATAAAGAAAAAATCGAGTAGAAAGTTATTATCTCTCTTTTTTCCTTAAAAAAATCTGATTACTATTATGAACCTGTAAAGGAAAAACCAGTTACCTTCTTTGTTCCGCACTTCTCACCATCACTTTCACTGTCACTGCTGCTGCTGCACTCACTGTCACTATGGCCAGAAATGCCATCTTTGATCTTTTCGAACAGACCCTTCTTATGCTCACCGTGGTTCTTTCTAATTTTTCCTTTGCAATTTGTATTTGTAACAGTACCAGTTGCAATGCCAGAACTAGTTTCGCTAGAGCAATGGGCGTTGTTGGAATTGTGGTCTTTCTTGAAGACAGAGCTAACCATTGTGGATATAGTCTGGCCAAAAGAGTGTTTTTGCTGGCCCTGGTTGTGGCAAGTTTGCTCAGCTGGTCGTTGGCATTGCATTGAGGCCATTTTCAGGTATGGGGAGCAGATGCAAAGATGTTTTGTTTGCTTTGTGTTTTGCTCTGGTGCTAGTAAGGCAAAATTTGAAGCCTATATATACTGGATTGGTAAGAGTGGGAGAATAATGCTTTTAGCTATAATGCATGCTTTGAATCTCCCTTTTTTGGCAAGTGCAGTATCAAATATTGAGGCTGAAAAAGAACCAAATTCTCCAATTTTCAGAAAAGTTGAGGAAAATAAAATAAAATAAACCTATACTTTTTATCCTAATTTTCTTGTCGAATAAATACCTTATTTTCTTTTATTTTTAATGGTTGATAATGTATAATGTCTATTAGCTGTAGGGCATTGATATTGAACGTATTTTGTTTTTGGTAAATTGAGAACTTAAATTTCGAATTGGGTTTTCGCCAGATTCTTTTCTAGACCCATGTAGGAATCTGGTCTTTACAATGATATATATATTTTAAATGTAACAGTCAATAGAGGGTTGAAATGAACTATATAACTACAAGTCAACACCAGACATTCCATTTTCTTTTTCTTTCAATAATTCCTTCGTCTTCGTTATAATATAAGCGGCATCAGTTACCTTTTCTTTCCTTCATTATGAAAAAAAATAATAATTTGAGAGATCTCTTCTAAAAATTAGGTTCTTTTACTTATACTATATAGAAATAGAAATTATAAAGATGGATGAGCGTCCATGTAAGCAACTAAAGACTTCTTCATGTTGCTCCTCAGAAGGTAATTTTCATTATTATTATTAATATTATTATTAACATATACTTTGTGTTCATAATTTTTTTTTTCGTTAATCTCTTGAGCTTGTTTGCTGCAGAAGTAAGCAGTGAGGAGTGGAAGTTCATCAAAATGACTGAACAAGAAGAAGATCTAATCTACAGAATGTACATGCTTGTTGGAAATAGGTAAAGGGTAATTCTAAACCTCTCGATCCCCTTTTTTTTTTTCAAAATTTTATTTTATTTTATTTTATTTTTTGCAACTCAAGGTAGATTGTTTATACTGGGTACCGAGATCAGTTTCATCGCAGAAGTCGACTCTGTGCTATAAATTAAATGTGAAATAGTCGAGACCTAGTCAGATGAAATTTATAATACAAGGTCGATTTCTGTAAACCGCAACCTACTGGAATTAATCTCAGATCTCAGTATAGACAATTTACCATGCCGTATCGGAAAAAAAAAGGCCCAAATGGCCATGCCTTTTGAAATCTCGATCGAGAGGCCTAGCCTTGCCTGTAGGTAAATTAGTTGAACTTTTTCATAAAATCTTTCTGGTACTGTACCTTTTTTTTTATTAATACCAAGTTTGGAATGATCCTGGAAGGACATTCAAATATCAGATACTGAACCTACGACTCTTGTAGGAATAATGGTATATACATTCTTTTCTTAGACAAAACAGAGTATGAATCATGAAATAAATTGGGAAATTGAAAAATAAAAATATCACCTATTAATGATTATTATTATTACTATTATTCTATAAAATATTAAAGGATCTCTTATAACACACTAAAAAAATCTCCTTTTTTTTTTTTTTTTTTAATACAATTAGAAAAAGGCTCTCTTATAACTAGTAAAAGTTCTAACCTTGATTTCGGGAATGTCTGGTTAGACGTTATGTAATGTAATTATACTTCATTTCCATTAACAGGTGGGATTTGATAGCAGGTCGAATTCCAGGGCGTAAACCAGAAGTGATAGAGAGGTTTTGGATAATGAAACATAATCAAGAATATGCATTGAAATTGACACAAGAAGACGAAAATAATGAAGAAAGATTGACAGAAGAAGACGGAAATAATGAAGAAAGCTTGTATTTCTTTTAGTGTATTTTAATCAATGTACACCCAATTGTTTTATAGTGTATTTTTAAAGCAAAGTACTTTCCACAGTATGGAGTATTGGAGGGTGTAGTAAAGAATAATGATAGCTTTCTTTGGAAAAGTCTAGTTGCTGCAATACCTGTCATTCGAGGGTGGTGGTTCGTAATGGTTCGTCTCGGATATGGCATGTACCTTGGTTGCCGAATCACGGTGATCCGTACATAAGAACACCTATGTTCTCAGGAGGAGAAACAATGCAAATAAGGGATTTAATGATACCAGGTACAGCTATGTGGAATATTCAATTACTGGAAACTTTGTTTCAAAGACGTGATGTGGAGTTAATTCGCAAGATATCGTTATCGCTAAGAGGAGGAGCGGATGGTATTTGTTGGGCTTATGAAGATAAGGGTAATTATACTGTAAGGAGTGCATATTATCAACTGATGAAGAAATATCGGGTGGATGGAAGGAGGTCAGTAGTGCCATGGACTGATATTTGGAAATTGAAAGTTCCACTGCGAGTCCGTAATTTCTGGTGGCGGTGTATTTCAGGTTGTTTACCAGTTAAGTTAAGCTTGCAACGACGTGGAGTGGATGTCAATGGAGTTTGTGTTATGTGTGGTAATGCATTAGAGACGGTGATCCATAGTCTATTTCTATGTCCTATTATTAGTGATTATTGGCTCAATAATGTTGCAGTACAGGTTATGGATGAACATACTAATTTGATGGAGTGGATGGTGGATAATTTTAGGGAGCTTACTTCAGTTCAACAAATAAATATAGTTGCAGGGGCGTGGAGCTGTTGGGCAACTAGAAATGGACTGCTATGGCAGGGGGAATAGGTGCGGGTAGAGGGGATAAAAGCAGCAGCAGCTATGGTGGTACAAGATTGGCAGTTGGCTCAAATGGTGAGTGGAGATCAGCAAGCGGGAAATTCTGCAGATGTATTAACGCAGAAATGGTCTCCTCCGCCAGCTACACGTTTAAAGTTTAACGTGGATGCTAGTTTTATTGAAGGTGCTGGTGTTGATTTTGGAGCAGTAATTAAGGACTCAAATGGTCACTTCAGAAGGGCGAGGAAGACATTGCTGCAAGAGACACTTTCTACGTTTGAAGCGGAGTTGCCGAGAGGCTTTGTCGTGGATTAAAGAGTTGGGTTTGCAGAATGTAATTGTGGAACTGGATGCTAAGTTGATTGTTGATGCATTGAATTCTCGTCTCAATTATAGGAATCAAGTGGGAGTTGTCTTAGAAGATTGTTTAGCATTAATTCAACAGTTGTGTAATGTGAAGGTTGTTCATGTCAAACGGTCAGCGAATCGTGTTGCTCATTGTCTCACTCGAGCAGCGATTTCTTTGACAAATGTGGAGGAGTGGATGTCTGAAGCATCCTCTTATATCCGGCCTATTTTACAGGCGGATTTACTTTAATTTAATGAATTTTATTCCATTAAAAAAATAGAAATATATAATTAATACAAATATTGACCCATATAATTAGGCTAAGCTGTGGCTAAGACAGCTAATATACAGCTAATATATCCTATCATCCCCACTCAAACTCAAGGAAATTGTTGTGAAACAATCATGAGTTTGGAAACTAATTTGCGAAAACAACCAGGTGGATGGGCTTTAGTGAAGATGTCTGCAGCTTGATTAATGGAAGGGACAAACTCTAGTGTTACAGTTCCTTGTCGAATATGATACCGAATAAAATGACAATCAGTCTCAATATGTTTGGTGCGCTCATGAAAAACATCATTATGTGCAATTTTAATGGCACTTTGGTTATCACAATAAAGAGTAGTGGAACCACAATGAATAACACCCATATCCTCTAACAACCGTCGAAGCCAAAGATGTTCATTAGTGGTATCATCAATAGCTCTATATTCTGCTTCAGTACTAGAGCGAGAGACAACGGTTTGTTTCTTTTTTCTCCAAGAAATTAAAGAATCACCTAAAAGAAAACAAAATCCTGTAGTGGAGCACCGATCAGTTGGATCACCAGCCCAGTCAGCATCTGAATAAACATGTAGGTGTAGAGATGCATGAGCAGAAAAATATAGACCATTAAAGAGAGTTCCTTTGATATAGCGAAGGATATGAAAAACAGCTGCATAATGAGTGGTACGAGGAGTAGACATAAACTGACTGACTATATGTACTGCATAGGCAATGTCAGGACGAGTAACAGTGAGATAGACCAAACTACCAACCAACTGTCTATAACGAGTGACATCAGAAAGAAGTGTACCATCAACTGAAGTAAGACGAACATTAGCCTCAAGAGGTGTAGAAGTAACTTTACTATCCATGAGTCCTGCTTGGGAAATTAGATCTGAAGCATACTTAACTTAAGAGACATAGTGAAGAAGAAGTGACTTCTAGTCCCAAAAAATAATTAAGTAAGCCCAAATCTTTCATTTCGAAAGACTGACTAAGATATTTTTTGAGATCTGTAATACTGATAGTATCATCCCTAGTGATGATCATATCATCAACATAAAGTAATAAAAGTGTAATGCCATTATTAGTTTTGCGAATAAAAAGAGCAGAATCATACGAACTTTGTCGAAAACCAATTTTAGAAACAGTGGTGCTAAATTTTAAGAACAATGCACGAGGATGTTGCTTAAGACCATATAATGCTCGACAAAGACGACGAACTTTATTAGGCGGATGGTCATAACCAAGTGGTGGTTGCATATATACCTCTTCAGAAAGATCACCATTAAGAAAATCATTCTTTACATCCATTTGGTAAAGAATCCATTTTCTAGTAGCAACAACAGCAATGAGACTACGAAGAGAAGTAAGTCGAGCAATTGGGGCAAAAGTCTCCTCATAGTCAATTCCATACTCCTGGGTATATCCTTTAGCTACAAGACGAGCTTTGTAGCGTTCAACACTTTCATCTGAATGGGTTTTAATTTTGTAAATCCATCGACAACCAACTAAAGATTTACCTGGTGGTAGATCAACTAAATCCCAAGTTCGAGTTTTCTCCAAGGCCTGCAATTCTTCTGCCATAGCTTGTTGCCAAACCGGGTTAGAGCAAGCCTCACGAAAATTGTAAGATTCAAGAACAGAACTAGTAGTGGAATAACAATAATAATCTTGAAGATGAGTAGGAAGTTGTCTTACTCTACTAGACTACCTTAAGGAAGGATTTTCAGAAGTGGATGGAGCAACTGAATTAGTAGGTGGAACAGACTCATGAAGAGAAGTCAAGTTTGATCAATAGATGTAACAGGCTCATTGGGAAAGGGCATATCAGTTGTTGATGAAGTGAGGACTGAAGGTGAACTTGCAGCAGAATCCTCAGGAAACAACTCAACTGAGGGGTTAGTGAAAAAAGTAGAAGAATAGGTAATAAAGAACTGTGACATAGAAGAAAACATTTTATGTTCCCAAAAAATTACATGATGAGAAATACGCAAAAGTTTTGCAAGAGGATCCCAACACCTATAACCTTTATGTGAGATAGAGTAGCCAAGAAAACAACATAGTTTAGATTAAGGTTCCAACTTAGTATATTCATATGGTTGCAAATGAACAAAAGAAGCACAACCAAAGGTTCGCAATAAATGATAATTGGGAGAATACCCAAAAAGACATTCAAAAGGAGATTTATTATTAATGACAGATGAAGGAATACGGTTTATGTTATGCACGGTGGTAAGAGCAGCTTCTCCCTAAAAAGGTTCAGGGCAAGATGAGGAAATTAACAAGGCATGAACAGTCTCTAAGATGTGTCTATGTTTTCGCTCAGCCCTACCATTTTGTTGTGAGGTATCAGGACAAGAATGTTGTAGAATAGTACCTTATTCTTTTAAAAATTTCAGATGGTTGTGTTTTTTATATTCCATAGCATTATCTGTCCTAAGCAAATTTATTGTGCGAGAGAATTGAGTTTTAACCATACGAGCAAAAGTAGAATATAATTCAGGTAGTTCAAAACGATTGCTCAGAAGAAAGAACCATATAAATCTAGAAAAGTCATCAACAAAGATAACAAAATAACGAGACCCACCATAGGTAGCAACAGGAGCTGGTCCCCAAATATCATAATGAATTAAATCAAATCAAATGGTTCCAAAAATATTGTATCACTAATAGGAAAAGGCAAATAAGTTTGTTTTGCAAGTTGACATGACTGGCAATTTAATTGTTCATCTTTCACAATTCCTAATTTCCCACTAGAAACCAAAGAATGCAAACGACTACAAGAAACATGACCTAAATGAGTATGCCAAACATTTAAAGGAATAGAAGTAGATGATGCGGCAGCAATTAATGGAGAACTAACATGAAGAGAATTTAGCTCAAACAATCTTCCAACTTTACACCTTGTCCCAATGATCTGCTTGGTCTGTGGATCCTGAACAACACAACTAGAGGCAGAAAAATGGACCTCAAAACCCATATCACATAACTGACCAATAGATAACAAATTTAAACTGACTTTAGGAACAAGATAAGTATCAGTAATGGATAATTTAGGAGTAGAGACATGACTGACATGAGTAATTGGCATGGAAGAACCATCAGCAGTATAAATAGTAGGGATATGAGATGTAGAGATTTTAAACACAAATAAGGTATAATCAGATGTCATATGGTTACAACATGTTGTATCAAAAAACCAAGAAGATTTACCTAGTATGACAGACATGGCAGAAGATAAGTGAATACCAAAATTAGATGACTGATGATTTAAAAAGGCTTGAAGTTCATACAGAGAAATGACACATTGGATGGTAAGGAGTCCACAATTATAGAAGGATCAGAAGCTGCAGTTGTAACTGAGGCAGCAGATCGTAAAGTATTTCTGAATTGCGAAGGTTTAGATTGAATAGCCGTAGAATCAGAAGATTGTTTCCGAGCAAGCTTTCAGCACTCTGAAATACGATGACCAGGCTTTTTGCAATAACGACATACAATAGAGCTAGTTGATCTACCTTTAGATATAGTAGTAGCTACAACCACTGCTGTAATAGATTGAACATCAGGAACTGCCATAACTGAATCACTATGCTGACTGCATAGAGATCCTAGTCGAATTTCTTCTGAAACTAATTGAGCAATAGCTTGGTCAAGAGTTGGCAACGGTAGCATGTGCAATAAGGAAGCACGTGTATGTTCAAATTCAGCTCGCAAAGCCATCAAGAATTGAATGAGGCGATCTTCATTCCTATATTGTTGAAATTTTTGTGCATATTCTGTTGTATCCCAAACGGGTTCTGGCAAAGCAACCTGATCCCAAATAGAACGCATTTGTGCATAAAAGTCTTGGATAGATTGGTCAGGCTTTTGAGTCATGCGACATAAAATGCTCCGAAGATGATAGCGAAAAGTCAGATTACTCGACACATACCGCTTTTTCAACATGTCCCAGATGTCTTTTGCAGATTCATAATATCCAAATTCTTCATAAATTACAGCAACTGAAGTATTCCTAAACCATGTAATAATCTGATGATTTTTGCAGTCCCAATCTTCAAGACGTTCTCCAAATTTATCATAAGATTCTTCCTTTTCTTTGACGGGAGATTTGATATCTCTGGTGACAATTCTCCATAATTTTCTTCCTTTAAGAAAACTAGTCATGGCTTGGGACTAGGTGACGTAGTTTGTTCCATTTAAAATAATCTCAAAAGGTCTAAATACTTCTGATCATCCTTTAGCAGTAGACATGATGAGGGTTTAATCCAAGTTGAAGTGAGTAAAAGGCCACAAATGGCTTTTTAACTGAAATAAATTGATTGGTTTATGAAAGGGTTCAAGAGCACAAATTCATGGCACAAGCCAAAAAGGTAGGGGTGTTCAAATTCGGTTCGGTTCACCGAACCGAATTGAAATTTAAGAATTGAATTAAAAACTGAATTATTTTTTAAAACCGAAAACCGAACCAAAACATTCAGAAACCAAATTTTAACCGAAATGATTTTTCAGTTCGGTTTTAAACCGAAAATTCTATCTCATTCATCCCCTGTTTGAATTGAAATAACTTCTTAATTACAAAACTAAAAACTCATAATCAAATCAAATACTTCAGCCAGCAACTTTAAAGAGATTTAAGCATAAAGCATCAAAATCAAATTAATATATATATTGTTTTTACAAATTGAAAAAAATGAAAAAACAAGCTACACAACAAAGACATACACAGTATATAATTAATCTTGCAAGCAGATTTTCGTTTTCTTGCTTATTTAATACAGAGATCAAACAATTTTTTTAAAAAAAAATACAATAATCAAACGGCAGGAAGAAAACAAATACAAATCAAATTGTTGCACAAAACAAACACAAAATCATTATTGCCGATGAACAGATTTGAATGCAAGGGGGTTCTTGCTATAGGGCCCCTACAAATAAATTAATGTACAAACAAATATTAAATGCCATCCATTAAATGATTTTCAGCTGTAGAACAAATTGATAAATATTATGAAAGGAGGAAAAATCCAACAAATTTTAAAAAAAAAAGTAGAGTAGAAGAGTTAAAGAATACAAAATCATAAATTAAAATATTTCATAGCCTAATTATAAGTAGAACAAATATAACTAACACATCGAGGAAAATAAATCATAAGAGTCATTACCTCATTTTTTATTTCGGGAATGCCAAGGAAGAAGAACAAATACAAAATCAAATACAAAAATATCTAAAGCTGAAAAACGAAATCACAATCCCAAATCAAATATAAAATTATTTCACAAAATCAAATACAACTTAGAAATCCCTAAGAGTCCAAAACAAAAAAAATGAAAAACAAAAAATCACGTCGTCGCCGCTCATCCACTCTATAGATAGCATCGTTGTCGGTGTTCAAAATCCTTGTCATCGCAGGCAGAGGTGAAGCATGAGAGGAGCAACGCCGGAAAATTTAAGCAATTAAGTGAAAAAACAAAAGCTGATTGTGGTTTGTAAGATGAGTGAACCTTGGATTTTTCAGAGAAGGAAAGGAAATATGTGGAGGAGGAGAAGAGGAGAGGAGGAAGAGGTGCAGATTTGAGCGATGGCCAGCCATCTTCGATTAGAGTTTGAAATTCGGTTTTAGAGAGAGGTAAAAAGGAGGAAGAGAGGGAAAAGGAAGAGACGGCTGAGAAGGAGAAGGAGAAAGTGAAAATAGGGTTTTATAATATATATATATAATTCGGTTCGGTTCTCAAACTATCAGAACCGAATACCGAACCAAATTTTTAGATTTGGTTTAGGTTCGAAAACTAAATTTCAGTTTTTTATGAACACCCCTACAAGGAGGTGGCTCTGATACCATGAAATTGATAGAAGAAGGCAAAAATAATGAAGAAAGATTGACAGAAGAAGACAAAAATAATGAAGCTTCTATTTCTTTTAGTGTATTTTAATCAATGTACAACCAATTGATTTATAGTGTACATGACTCAACTAAATAGGAATATATAATTAATACAAATATTGACCTATATAATTAGCCTAAACTGTGGCTAAGACAGCTAATATACAACTAATATATCCTATCATGTAAAAGTTACCAAAACTGAATTAGCTAAGCCAAAGGTTGGTCATTTTGGGGAATTTACTCCCTAGGATTTCCTAATTTTGAAAATGACCAAGTCAAACCCCTTCTATTTTTTCACCCCATCGCCATATGCCCTCTCCTCTATTCTCTCTTTGACATGGAAAATGGTCTGTGTCTGTAATTTCAATCCTCTCAGCAAACAGGAATGAATTTGATTTTCCCCTGTGAAAAAAATCTCTCAACAAACGGAGTAATGATTTGTCTTATCTAGAATACCTAGGATTTCGGGAATGAATGAGGCCCCTAAGCTTAGTAATCAGAAGCTCCGGACAAGTGTTGTATAAAATTTTCATAACCCATTGCCAGACTATCAAATCAGGAGAAATTGCAGATATTTACAAAGCAAACAACATTCTCAATCACTATTCATGTTGCGGTCGGGGAGGAATAGCTCTCGCTTTAAAACTGTTCGATGATATGCCCTAAAGAGATACTGTTACTTGGAACACTCCGATTGTGGTTATGTCAATTCTGGTAATTTCGGGGTTGCTTGGGATTTGTATAATTCTATGAAAAGATCTGGTCTTGAGGCTGACACCTATACCTTTGGAAGTATTATTAAAGGGGTTGCTTCTACTTGTAATCTTGATCTTGGGCAGCAAATACATTCCTTGATAATCAAGATTAGTGCATTAGAGAATGTTTATGCTAGAAGTGCTCTTTTGGACATGTATGCAAAATGTGGGACAATTGATGATGCATTTCTTGTTTTTCAGTGCATGCCATAGCGAAATTCAATTGATGATGCATTTCTTGTTTTTTAGTGCATGCCATAGCGAAATTCTATCTCATGGAATGCGCTTATTGCTGGTTTTGTGCAAAAAGGTGATGGTGACACTGCGTTTTGGTTATTAGGTTGTATGGAAACAGAAGGGTTTAGACTTGATGACGGAACATTTTCACCACTTCTTACCTTACTTGATGAAGATAGGTTTTACAAGTCAACAATGCAGCTTCATTGTAAGATTATAAAACATGGTGTAGAGTTTGATAATACTGTTTGCAATGCTACGATCATATCGTATTCAGAATGTGGTTCTTTAGAGGATGCAAAAAGAGTTTTTGATGGTGCTTTTTCCTCCCGAGATTTAGTTACTTAGAATTTCATGTTAGTAGCTTATTTAGTGCATGATAAGAAAGAATTTGCATTTAAACTATTCCTGGACATGTAGCAATTTGGTTTTGAGCCAGATGTATATACTTACACTAGTATTATTAGTTCTTCTTCACATAAGGATCGTGGAAAATCTTTGCATTGCTTAGTGATCAAGAGAGGGCTAACAAACAGATTCTGTGGCTATATGTAATGCATTAATAGTTATGTATCTTGAATCTAATTATAAATCCATGGAAAATGCATTAAATGTTTTTTACTACATGGAGTGTAAGGATCGTGTCTCCTGGAATTCCATTTTGACTGGATTCTCACAAACTGGATGTAGTGAAGATGCCTTGAACTTCTTTGGGCATATGAGATCTTTGGTGGTGGATATTGATCATTATGCATTTCTGCAGCTCTTAGATCATTCTCAGATTTAGCAATCCTCTAATTGGGACAACAGATTCATAGTTTAACAGTTAAGTCTGGCTCTGAGATGAATGACTTTGTTGCCAGTTTATTGATTTTTATGTACTCTAAATGTGGGATCATTGAAGATGCCCAAAAATCATTTGAGGAGGCTACCAAAAATAGCTCAATTACGTGGAATTCCATGATGTTTGCATATGCACAAGATGGACAGGGTATTGTTGCATTGGACTTGTTCTTCCAAATGAGAGAGGGGAGAGTGAAGATGGATCACATAACTTTTGTTGCAGCTCTGACAGCATGTAGCCACATTGGGTTGGTCGAACAGGGTTGCTATTTTATAAAATCTATGGCATCCGAATATGGCATTTCACCTCGGATGGAGCATTATGCATGTGCAATAGATCTATTTGGACGAGCTGGTTGTCTAGATGAAGAAAAAGCCTTGGTCGAATCAATGCCTTTTAAACCTGATACGATGTGTTGAAAACCCTATTAGGTGCTTGTAGGGCTTGCGGAGACATAGAATTAGCTTCTCAACTAGCAGGTCATTTACTGGAGCTGGAGCCTGAAGAGCATTGAACTTATGTTATCCTCTCTAATATGTATGGAGATCTTAGAAGATGGGATGAAAAAGCGCGCTTGACGAGGTTGATGAGGGAAAGGAATGTGAGAAAGGTCCCTGGTTGGAGCTGGATAGAGCTTAAGAATGAGGTTTATGCTTTTAACGCAGACGATTGATCACATCCGAATTGTGAAGAGGTGTATCAGATATTGGGAGAACTGATGGACGAAATCAAGTGGCTGGAATGTGTTGATAAATTACATTATTTGAATGATGATACTGAACATGCAAGTGTACTTCATTTGTAATCAACAATTATTTTTAGCTTCCTTTAAAAATACAACTCAAGAATAATGTACGCTCTTTCGACTTGTATTTGAGATGTTTATAATAATTCTAATTTTTACTTTAGATGGTGTTGAGTTTATGAAAGGAAATTTACTCTGTGAAGAAGCATCAGATACCTCAGTTAGCAGAAGGTACAATGTACTTTCCGTCCTTTTCCAAGTCTTAGTTTAAATTTTCAATTTCGACATATAGGAATACTCATATCTCCATTAATCAACGATTTTAGTTTTACATTTTTCTGACAGACTGTGTGAAGATAATGAGTCATTTTGGGAGCAGGAGCATCAAAAAGAGAAGTTCAGGCTTCAAAGAAAAAGAATGTATGTGATGACCGTATAATAAGCTCTCTCCTCATGTTGGATGTGGGATAACTACGATTAGGAAGTACTTTTTTTTGTCAAATGTTTATTTTTCATTTGTTTTTTATGCAGGATAATGAAGTTTCAATTCATAACTCTAATTGTAAGAAATAATCTTTCTTTATCTTATACTCCCTCCATTCGCGAAAGATAGGAAAATTTTCTTTTTTGGGTGTTCACTAAAGATAGAAAAACTTCCTAAAATGGTAAGATTTTAGTGTGTGGAAAGTGAAAAAAGACTTATATGCCCTTGACAAGATAGATGAGTTGAATAATGGGTTAAATAAAATAATGGGTGGTTTTTGATGTGTTGAATTAAATAATCAATACTTTTTGAGTTAGTGAGGATGGTTTTTGAGTTAGTGGGGAACATAGTTGACAGTGATGTGACAGTTGTCTGACTTTTCCTGTAACAATTGAAATTTGACACTTTTTGCATGGATTACACAGATTTATTAAATCTGTGAGCACTTTTTGAAAACTGTTAATAAATTAAAGGTGAAAATTTAAAAATAACGGTAGAAATTGAAAAACAGTTCACACATTTATCTTATACTCTCTTCGTTCGCGAAAGATAAGAAAATTTTTCTTTTTGGGTGTTCACAAAAGATAGGAAAACTTCCTAAAATGGTAAGATTTTAGTGGGTGAAAAGTGAAAAAAGACTTATATGCCCTTGACAAGATAGATAAGTTGAATAATGGGTTAAATAAAATAATGGGTGGTTTTTGATGTGTTGAATTAAATAATCAATACTTTTTGAGTTAGTGGGGATGGTTTTTGAGTTAGTGGGGAACACAGAATGACAGAGTTGACAATGATATGACAGTTGTCTGACTGTGTCTGACTTTTCTTGTAACAATTGAATTTTGGCACTTTTCACATGGAATACACGGATTTCTTAAAAATTGTGGGCATTTTATGAAACTGTTAACAAATAATTAAAAGTGCAAATTTAAAAATAAAGGCAGAAATTTAAAAATAGTTACACATTTAAAAAGTATTGGCCACAT